>CAUYQG010138637.1:0-10950 GCA_963574415.1 Tarsius wallacei | reverse complement strand
TCTGTCTTTTTAAATACAGGGTTATTTTGAGATTCATGCCTGTTGTGCACATTAATAGTTCATTCAGTTCCAGCTACTCGGAAGGCTGAGGCGGAAGGATCGCCGGAGCCCAGCAGGTCGAGGCTGCGGTGGCCGGGAGCGGCCACTGCACTCCAGTCTGGGTGACAGAGTGAGACTCCAACTCAAAAAAAATAAAATAAAATAAAATAAAAAAAAATTAAAAAATAGTTCATTCCTCTCTACTACTGAGTAGTATCTCATTGTGTGGATGTACCACTCACCTGATGATGCTTGTGTTATTTAGTTTTTGGTTGTTACAAATAAATCTTCTATAAATATTCACATACAAATTTTTGTGCAAAGAAAAAATTTCATGTACCTTGATTAAACACCTAAGGGTGAGATTGCTAGGACATGTGGTAAGTGTATGCTTCCCTTTATAGGAAACACCAAACTGTTTTCCAAAGTGTTTGCAGCATTTAATATTTCCATCATCTGAATGAGAGTTCTAGGTGCTTCACACCTTTGCCAACGTTTGTTATGATCAGTCTTTTAAATTCTAAATGTCCTGATAGATGCATGGGGATATCTCATTTTGGCTTTAATATGGGTTTCCCTGATGATTAAACATGATGAAATTTGTATGTCCATATTTTCCAAGTGTATATTTTATTTGGTCAAGTGCCTATTCAGATCTTTTGCCCACTTTTATTGAATATGCTTTTTGTTTTATTTTCTTGAGTTTTGAGAATTCTATGTATATTTTGGATACAATAATTTTTTCAGATATGTAGCTTGCAAATACCTCTCCCATTTTGTGCCTCTCAATGTTATCTTTAGAGAATAGAAATTTTAATTTTGATAAAGTTCAATTTATCATTTTTAAAAATGTATAGCTTGAGATTTTGATGTCATGTCTAAGAAATACTTGCTTAATCCAAGAACAAGAGTCTTCTATCTTTTCTTCCAAAAGTTCTATATTTTCAAATTGTTGTACGTTTTAAGTCTATATTTGATTTTGAATTAATATTTGTATGTGGCATGAGGTATGTATCAAAGTTTTTGTTGTTCTTCTGCTTAGTTTTGTTTTGTCCTATGGTTTGAATATGTCCCCAGGCTTCAGGTGTTGGAAACTTAATCTCCAAATTCATTTGTTGATTGGTGGTGAAACTTTTGGAAGGTAATTAGAATTAGGTAAATCATCAGGGTGGGGCCCCCGACAGGATTGGTAGCTTCACAAGAAGAGAAAGACCTAAGTTGACACACATACATATTATTTTATTCTTGCCATATAATGTTCTCTGCCATGCAATGATGTAGCAAGATGGCCCTCACCAATTGCAGGTGCCATGCTCTTGTAGTTCCCAGATCCTATAACTGTAAGAAATAAATTTATTTTAATGAGAAATTACCCAGTCTATGGTATCCTGTTTAGAGCAAAAGAAAACAGACAAAATTTTTTGTTTAAATTGTCATATGTTTATTCACTTGTTTCAGTGCTATTTGCTGAAAGACTATCCTTTATCCATGAAATTGCCTTTGTAACTTTGTTGAAAATTACTTGACCATATGTGAAGATTTGAATTTGAATTCTGTTCCATTAATCAATTTTTCTATCTTTTTTCCAATATCACACTGTCTTGATAATTGTATTTTCTAGTTTGCTGAGAGTTTATGGTGGAAATGACAATGAGATTTTGTCTAATGGTTTTTTTCCTGACTCTTTTTACAGGGTATACACATACTGACAATTAAGTTCGCGAACTCATACTAGAAAAAGTACTCCATACTTCATTGCTGAATATCACTACAGTCACTTTCTAAGTACTCCATTTGGAATGCTATGCACTGATGCCAGCACCTGGTCCACCAGTCAAAGCAATTTTGAAACTTTTTTGACCATCAGAGCTGCTGCTGTATTACCCTTGATGCCCTGAATATCATCAAAATGTCTTCCTTTTAATCTTTTCTTTATCTTTGGATAAAGAAAAAAATCACTGGTGGCCAGATCAAGTGAGTAGAGAGGGTATTCCTTGTTTACTGGCTAAAAACTCCCTCACAGACAGTGCTGTGTGAGCTGGTACATTGTCATGATGCAAGAGTTTCTTTGGGACCATTTTTGCACACACTTTTTTCATGCCAAGATTTTCAGTTAAGATTTTCTGTTTTTCTATCAATGTTTATTTGGTCTGCTATGCTACTTGCAGTCAGCCGATGATTTTGACACACAATTTGATGGATTTTTGCAATGTTTTCATCAGTTCTGCTAGTTACTGGCCATCCTGACCTCTCTTCATCAGTGACACTTTCTCTCCCCTCGGAAAAAAATTTTGAAAAATTTTAATCAATTTGTAAACTTCCATTTTCTTCATGGCATTATCCCTATAAACTTTTGCCAAATTTAGCAAGAAATTAAATGTTTGTTGGTTTGCTCTAGTTCAAGCTCTGACACTCTCGTGATGGCACACAAAAACATGCAATGACATTAATTAACTCCACTCTGTAAGACACTGTCACACATCAACATGAACACAGCTGTGGACACTGATATATCAAGTTATAAAACCTTTCCAAGTTGTTTGTATAGCTGCCAACGTAAGCTCGTGAGGCAAGTTTGTGACCTTAATTGTCAGACCCCATATATGTTTTTATCTGATTAGGATCTTGTTATGGTGCAATGCGTTGATGGGTTTTCAGATTTTTAGCCATGTGCACTCTGGAGAAAATGATACAAATGATATTTTTTTCTGCTAGCAAAGAGTTACAGAGTGAAACATAATTAAATTTGTCCATGTAACTGAAACTCAGCAAGTTCTGCACCTGCCTCATATTCCCCACATTGGGCTTTGGTAGCATTTTGAGTATTTTTGATACTGCTTTAATATTTAACACAACTGAGCACTCAAAACACAGCTGAGCTCATCAGGGTCTACAAATTTGCTATCTGAAACAATTTCAACTAGATATATATGGACATATTTATGAATACATTTTCTATCATATCTAGCTAAAATTGTTATTGGTTTTACACTCTACATGTAACTTTATTAATTATTCTTAGAATTTTTGTAATGCAGATTTCAATTTAGGTAATACATTTCATAGTTCTGCTAAAGACAAACACAGAAATTATAATCAGAAGGTTTAACAACTGTGGCAAAGTACAAATGAGGAAAAACATAGATCATTTATTTATTTATCTAAATTTACAAACTTTGCCTCAATGTTTAAAGAAAAAGAACCCAATTAAATCAGACTAGGGATAAACTGACTTCTCAGCGAAGATACTTAAGCTGAACTAGCATAATGTGCCTCCCATTATGAAGTGGTTTCTTACAGATATTGATTTTATTATTATTTTCTGCTGTGTGAAATTGAGATAGAAAATAAATCTCAGTATCTTAAACTTCCTGTTCAAAATTTTTTTAATTCCATTTGTGCCCTCCAAATCATGCAATAGTATGCCTATTATAAAAGTATTTTTTGTTTATTTAATTTATTTTTAAAAATACACCATTAGTTAATAGTGAATTATAATTCACCTATAAAAAAAAGAAGTGGCTAATTGAAATCTTGGCATATTGCACAAAAAAGTTTTGATAACATTTATCTAGCTATTATGAAATAATATTTAAATAGTTAGATTCCAAATTTGAAAAATGCAAATGAATTGTGTGTCAAGAGTGAGAGGATGGAAAATGAGGGTTTCATAAAAATTAATATGCATTATTTTAATAAACTATCAATTACTTAAGGAAGATTTTCTTATACCATATTAAGCAGTTGAATCAATAAATATGATTACAGAGTAGCTGCAATTCATAGAATTAGGTGTATACTCAGGTTCTTGAACCAAGGTTTGGTGGGACAGGGCAGATGATTTGAAGAATTTTCAGAATCATGGTCCTGCCACAGAAGGGATTCATGGAAACAAAAAGAAGGGTCAGGCCGCCCAGCCTGCTGGTTAGGAAATCAGATTTGGACAGGAATCCTCTCCTGTGCAGCCCCAGAGAGACCAGATGGAATCCTGATTGGGGTGCAGGCTGATGAACAATTATGAAAACTGACTGTACTTGATGATACTCAGCTTTGCCTAGAAATGGTGCAATGTAAAACAAAGCAGGAGGTATCATACTCCTAGACTTTAAACTTTCAAAACAGTCTGGTATTGGTACAACTACAGGCATATAGACCAATGGAATAGAATTGAGATTCCAGAAGCAAAACCCCAATTTCTCAACCAATGAATCTTTGACAAAGCCTTCACCACCAACCACTGGGGAGAGGAGAAACTATTCAGTAAATGGTGCTGGGAAAACTGGCTGACCACATGCAGAAGATTGAAACAGGACCCCTACTTATCCCCATACACAAAAGTCAGCTCTAAATGGATCAGAGACCTAAATGTAAAACCTGAAACTATAAGAACCTTAGAAAATGCAGGAGACACTCTTATGGAAATTGGAACTGGCAATCAATTCCTGAGTAAAACCCCTAGTGCCCATGCCATAAGAAATAAGATAGACAAGTGGGACCTTATCAAAGTAACAAGCTTCTGCAAAGCCAAAGAAATCATCAAGAGAGCAGGGAGACAGCCCACAGACTGGAAAAAAATATTTAACAACTCTATGTCTGACAAAGGCCTAACATCTAGGATTTACAAGGAACTCAAATGTGCTGAAAAGAAAAAAAAACAAACAGCCTCATTACAAAGTGGGCAAAAGATATGAATAGACAGTTCTCAGAAGAAGACATACAAACAGCCAACAGATACATGAAAAAATGTTCAGCCTTACTAGTCATCAAAGAAATGCAAATTAAAACTACACTGAGATACCACCTAACTCCAGTCAGAATGGCCATCATCAATAACTTAAAAATAACAGATGCTGGAGAGGATGTCGTGAAAAGGGAACACTTCTACACTGTTGGTGGGAATATAAACTAGTATAACCTTATGAAAAAGATACCTGCACACATATGTTTATTGCAGCATTGTTCATAGTAGCAAGAACATGGAACCAACACTGCGAGCCATCAAAAGAAGACTGGACGAAAAAATGTGATACATATACAAATGAAATATCATGCAATCATAAAGAAGAACAAAATCATGAACTTCACAGCAACCTGGATGGATTTAGAGTCCATAATACTGAGTAATATTTCACAGAAACAAAGAACTGAGTATCACATTTTCTCACTCATAAGTAGACCTTGAACAACTATCCTAATACTATAAGAAAAGGATTGACAGTAGCAGGAAACTGAGGGGATGTGGTGCAGGGAGGTGGGATTGGCAGTAGTGGGAAACTGCCTGGGGAAGGGGGGACACACCTCATCAAAAAGGGTAACTGAACAATGAATATTTGTATACCTAACCCTGAATAATACTCCACAATTAAAAAAGAAAAAGAAACGGTGCAATGTTTTTCTATTCCACTTCTCTTGTCACCCTCTCCAAAGACTGCATTATACCTTTTTCACTTTCCCAAGCTTCTCACCATGTTATCTCATGATCTTGTTTCACATTTCATTGAACAAAGTAGATAAAAATCAGACAACTTTGTTTTCTTACTTCCCAAATCTCCATATATATATATATCTGTATTCATTCTTTTTGTTGTTTTCTCTCTTGTTTACATAGATAGGTATGTCTCTTTTTCTGGAAATTGGCCAATCCCTCTCCTGATTGTACCTACCACTCTCTTTCTCTTTATGAAAAGCTTCCTATCTGTGGTTATACCCACTGCTCCTGTGTCTTTATCTTCTCCCAAGTGAGAAGTCATTCCCATAAGTATTCAAAAACACTGGGCCTATATTTCCCACTTGCTATCCCTCATTTTTTCGCAGAACCTTAAACAAGCTTCTGGACTAATTTGTTTATGTATATTATATTCATTTTCTAACGTCCCTTTTCCAGTAAAATATTTCAAGCATCAAAATATAGAGAAATACTTAATTTACATGCTTACTCAACATATCCTTCAATAATTAGTGCCTCCTGGCTAATTGCTTTTCAATTACACCCACATCCATGCATTATCATTTTCCTTTATTTTGAATTTGTTCTCAGAAATAAGATCATTTTGTTTGTGCACTTTTATGTCTCTCTAAAAGATTAGAACTACTTGGAAAACATAATCACAGTATTACTTACAGTTTTAGGTTCCCTGTGTGAAACTGTATCATTTAGCAGGAACGAGTGGTACTCCAACAACTGGAATGGTGGTGTTAAAAGAATTAAAAGAACTTGCAGAGCCCTTAACCCCCAAAGCCTTCTGTCATACCTCCCTGAGCAGCGTTTACCCTAGACTGAGATTCCATTTCATCTTGTTCCCTACTGGTCTGTTAAACTCTCAGTCTGCCACCTGACATAGCTCTTTTATAGACCAGTAATACCATTCTGCAAAAATCACTAGATCCAATCTCAGCTTTCACTGGAAATTATATGCAGAATTAGACTAGAGAAGAAAAGCTAATACTTACAGCAATTGGCAGTGATTTGCTGATTAATATTGGATTGTATCTTGGTTTACTTGTGGGAATAAATTTTGAGGTGGCTTCACACAAAAAAAGTTGAACATATTTTAGATGAGCGTAAATATTTGGTAAGTTTTCCAACCATAGAGGCTACCTTCAGTGTGTTAGTTTTAATGGGCATAGATTATAACAATTTTCTGGGTTGTTATTTGAAATTGAACCTATTATTGGACCATATACAAAGAGATTGTCAATCAGAAATCAATGGTATGATATAGAGGCAGGAATCCAAAGACTTCAGAGCATGAAAATACTGAACTGGTCCCATTTTTAGGCATGGCATGCATCTCCTAGTTATGACCAGTGAGAAGGCCCAGAATGACTTCCTCTTACCACAAATGTAAAAATTAGTTTGGTAAAAAAAACCACACACATTGTTTTTTCATTGGAGATGCAAGTGGGACATAACTCTGTTTAAAAAAATCTCTTTGGTCCCCAAGAGTAATAAATATTGTTTCAGGACTTTATTTGATAATTCATATTTGCACAGTATACCTTTTCTGAAAAATATCCTTTTACTTTGAGCTATCCGAATTGTTGTGGTTGAAATGATCATATGAAGATTATATATAGTAGGCTTTTCTCCAGTCTGACAATTCCTGTATTTTAATTGATGCTTTGTTGATTTAGTTAGATTTATGTCTACCATTTTAGTGTTTTTTTTTGTTTTTCTGCATTGTTTTCTGTTCTGTTTTCCTTTTTTATTGGACTGTTGAATATATTCATTATAATGTATATATTGTTTTATCTATTTCGCTTCATACTATTTTAACTACGGCTTTAGCAATTGCCATATATTATTTCTATATTTTTACAGTTGAATAGGAGTTAATATTTTTCACTTTAAGAAAAATCTAGAAACTTTATAATAAATAGATCATTTTACCCTTTATCTTATAGTTTTCATATGTTACATCTTTATACATTGGATTCCCTAAGTAATTATATAACTTTTGTTTTTAACTGCCATGTACATTTAAAGTATTTAAGAAAACAAATATTGTTCATTATGTTTACGCAGTTTTTTACCTGAATTATTCTTGCTTTAATCTGATGTTCTAGAATATACTGGAATAAATTTTCTTTAAGCCTGAAAAATTTTCTTTCATTTTTTTTCTTTTAGAAAATGTCTACTAGTGACATATTTTCTTAGGTCCTTCATCTACCTTCTTTCCTGAATAATATTTTTTGTAGAATATAGAATTCTGGACTGATATCTATTTTTTATTACCACTTTAAAACTATTGTTCTAGTCTCTTCTGGTCACCAATATTTATGATCCCCAAAGTCATCTAAAACACAGGTTTCTTATATGTAATGTGCCATATTTCTCCAGCTGATTTCAAGATTTCTTCTTCATCTTTGGTTTTCAGAAGGCTGATTATGACTTACCTGAGTTTGAGTTTCTGTGACTTTAACTTACAATTCACAGTGTTTCTTAAATCTCAAACTTTATATCTTTTTATTTTTTGTGGTAGGAACATTTAAGATCCTCTCTCTCTCTCTCTCTCTCCTTTTTTTTTTTTTGAGTTGGAGTCTCACTCTGTTGCCCAGGATGGAGTGCAGTGGCACACTTGCAGCCACTACATCCTTGACCTGCTGGGCTCAAGCAATCCTTCTGCCTCAGGTTTCCAAGTAGCTGAAACTACAGGCATGCACTATCACACCTGGATAATTTTTTGACTTATTGTACAGACGAGTTCTCACCAAGTTGCCCAGGCTGGTCTTGAACCCCTGAGCTCAGGCATTCCTCTCATCTTGGCCTCCCAAAGTGCTGGGATTACAGGCTTGAGCCACTGCACCCAGCCCAAGACCCACTGTCTTAATGTGATGATGCCTTCAGATTTGTTTTATATTTGCTCATGATTACTTTGACTGTTATATTTTGTGGTTCCATGTGAATTTTAGAACTTTATTCTATTTCTGTGAAAAAAAAGTCATTGAAAGTTTGATATGGATTGCATTGAATTTGTAGATGGGTTTGAGTAATACAAACATTAAAAAAATTAATTATTTAAATTCATGAACGTAAAATATATTCCCATTAATTTGTGTTTTTAAAATTTCTTTCATCAATGTTTTATACTTTTCAGCGTACAACTCTTTCACTTCCTTTGTTACATTTACTCCTAAATATTTTTTATGCTATTGTAAATGGAATTGTTTTCTTGATTTCTCTTATAGTTTGTTTTTAATTTACAGATGTACAGAAGTGCCACTGGGTTTTGTGTATTGATTTTATCTCCTGCAAATTTACTGACTCTTTTATTTCTTCTTATAGTTTTCTTTTTTGATGGTGTTTTTGGGGTTTTCTACATATAAGATCACACCATCTGCAAACAGAGACACTTTTTCTTCTTTCTTTCTGATTTGGATGTATATTATTTATTTCTCTTGCCTAATTGTTCTCATTAGACTTCCAATACTATAATTAATATGAGTGGTGAGAGTGGGCATCCTTGTCTTGTTCTGATTAAGAACCTTAAGCTTTTCTCTTTTGAGTATGATGTTAGTTGTGAGTTTGCCATATATGGCTTTTATTAGATTGAGGATCATTATTTCTATACTTAGTTTGTTGAGAGTTTTTATTATGAAAGAGTATTATATTCTGTCAAATGATTTTTCTGCATCTGCTGAAATGATCATATAATTTTTATTTTTCATTCGGATAATATGTTGTATTTACATTTATTAATTTATACATATTGAACCACCCTTGCATCTATAGGATAAATGTGACTTGATTATGGTGTATGATCCTTTTAATGTCCTGTTGAATTCAACTTGCTAGTATTTCTTGTGGATTTTAGCATTTATATTAGTAGAGGATCTTGACTTGTGATTTTACTTTTTTTATGGTGTCCTTGTCACTATGTCAGGGTAAAGCTGGCCTCATAAAATTTGTTTGCAAGTGCTCCCTTGTCTTCAATTTTTTGAAAGAGCTTGAGGCAAAATGGCATTAATTCTTGCTTAAATCTTCAGTGGAATCCAACAGTGAAGTGATCAGGTCCTGGACTTTTCTTTGTTGGGAGGTTTTTGAGTACTAATTCAATTTCCTTACCCATTATTGAATTGTTCATATTTTTACTTCTTCATGATTCAGTCTTGATAGATTGTATATTTCTAGGAATTTATCTTTTTCCAGGTTTTCTAATTTGTTGGTGTGTAATTGTTTATTGCAGTCTCTTATGTTCCTTTGTATTTCTGTGGTATCAGTTGGAGTTTCTCCTGAATATGCTATTGAAACTTGCTATGAAATTTTGCAGTTTAGTCATTGTTTACCTTAGCTCCAGAATTTTTGTTTGGTTCTTTTTTAAAAAATCACTTCTATCCCTTTGTTGACCTTTGCTTTTTGTTCATGTGCTGTATTTCTGATTTTGGTTAGTTGTCTATTATGTTTCTTATAACTGACTTAACTTCTTTAAAATTACTATTTTGAATTATTTGTCAGGCAGCTCATAGGTCTCTATATCTTTAGAGTGATTAGTGGTGCTTTATTTTGTTCCTTTGATTCTGTCACATTTTCCTGGTTATTTGTGTTCCTTATGACCATGCATTGGTATCTGAAAATGTAGGCATCTCTTTCAGTCTTTACAAATTGGCTACAGCATGGGTAGCCAATTCATCAGTCAGTCTGCCTAAAGTTTCTGAATAGGCTATTTATTGAGTTCCATGTGTAGTTTTGTTGCTAGAGTCCTTGGGTAGACTGGCCTGGTGCCTGGATTCACAGGGTCAGGATTGGACTTTGTGTCTGTGGATGATGGCAGGTCTGGTGCTTTGCTCCAAGAGAATGGGCATGGAGTCGGTGCCCAGGTACCAGTGAGACCTGAAGGTCAAATCTGATGTCTAAAATTGTGAGGGTGAGCCTGGAACCTGGAGTTGTTGAAGTTAGTCTCGTGCTGGGGTAGACTTGTAGCCTGGATCTGCCAGGACTGGCCTGGAGGCTGGGGGCACATTTAAATCATAGTTCAATTCTTGAAGCTTTTGTTATCTTTTTTTGGCTTTCATTAGCACATTCATGGTTCAGCAGTAAGCTCAGAACTTTTATCAATACATCTATAAAATAAATGAATCCTTTTTCTGGTTCTGGAATTTGCTTTATATATAAATATTTTTTTGAGCTGGAGTCTCACTCTGTGGCCCAGGCTGGAGTGCCATGGTATACTCATAGCCACCCCAGCGTTGACCTGCTGGCCTCTGGCGATTCTTCCACCTCAACCTTCCAAGTGGCCAGGACTACAGGCACATGCTACCACACCTGGCTAATTTTTTTTTTTTTTTTTTGAGTTGGACTCTCACTCTGTCGCCCAGACTGGAGTGCAGTGGCCGCTCCCGGCCACCGCAGCCTCGACCTGCTGGGCTCCGGTGATCCTTCCGCCTCAGCCTTCCAAGTAGCTGGAACTACAG
>CAUYQG010138635.1:0-12714 GCA_963574415.1 Tarsius wallacei | reverse complement strand
CATATTATTTCATAGAAATATGTTATTATGTCTGGGCATGGTGACTCATGCCTGTAATCTCAGCATTTTGGGAGGCTGAGGTGGGAGGATTGCTTGACCCAGGAGATCAGGACCAGCCTGGGAAACATGGCAGAACCTCATCTCTACAAAAAATTTAAAAATTAGTCAGCCATGGTGGTGCACGCCTATAGTCCCAGCTGCTCTGGAGGCTGAGATGGAGGATTGCCTGAAGGTAAGCCATGATTGTGCCTCTGCACTCCAACCTGAGTGATAGAGTGAGACTTTGATTCAAATAAATAAATAATAAATAAATAAAATAATTTTTATTTTAAGGAACTGACTTGACAAGTATGATGTGGAATCAGGAATATTCCTTGTTAGGTTAAAAATATATCCCAGCCAGGCCTCCCAAAATGCTGAGATTACAGGCATGAGTCACCATGCCCAGACATAATAACATATTTCTATGAAATAATATGCTTGAAATATTTTTATAAGTAGATGACCCATACAAATATAAATAATATGGGTATAATTATTACAGTATCACTTAGCCTGGAGGAGGAAATAATTTCAAGATTTTTCTTTGCTTTTATTGCTAAGAAAAATAACAAAATACATGTCTTGATGGAAAGTGAATTGCTGGTGATTTAAAGTTTAAAACTACCTTTGCAACTCAATTATGTGCTGGAAGGTGCCGAACAATTAGAATTGCAACTTCCAAAGCTGTCTTTTGAGGTTTTTGCTTGTGAAATATGTTACTCTGTGGTCTCTAAAGTTTCTTTAAAGGTTGATCACAGGGCCTCAGTTCTGCCACTGAATTTTAAATTCTCTGTTGATTAAAGCACCAAAGTCTTTCAGTGTTTTTGGTTTTCCTCAGAATATAGAGCTGAGACCATGTAGCTTATGAACTCTAGGTCTTATGAATCGTGTAGATATTAAGTGACTTAATGTGTTATGCTCACCAAGTACTGGAGGTTTGGGGATAAAAGGTACTTTGAGCTCAATGCTTTATTGACTTTTTGTCCTAAAACCAAGCAAGCTTAATTAATCAACTGAAGTTTGCTTTAAACAATTATTTCCTAAGTTATTATTTAAAGCTATAAATTCTGTTTGAAAATGGCTTATTTAAAAGAACGTTTTAGTGTTCATAAGAATTCATTGTACATGACAGGTGACATTAGATACATGTTAAATAAAATAACAACTAAATATAGATAAATGATGTAGAATTCTATTGAGAGAATTTTAAAAAATAGCAGTTTTATATGATAAATCTAGTGGACACAATGAAACTCTGAGAAAACTAAATAAAGGCAAGTAATTTATTTCAGTTGTGGTCCCCTCTGGGAGCAGCAGGGGAGCAGAAATTTGGGAAAAGGAAAGGAAACCAATCAATGGCAGGGTAGGTAGGCACCTAGGGTTTAGTTTTGTTGGGGAATTCTGGGAAACTATAGGTGAAAGCAGAGCATGTGTAGGTATGTATCTACCAACTCCATGTCACATTAGCTTCTCCCAGGGATATGAACTCCCTAGCACTTCTACAGCCCTGCAAATGGGTCACATGGTGGCATAGGCTCTTGTGACCAGAGCAAGCACTCAAGCACAGACTTGCAGATGCTTGCAGTAGAAAGCCCTGGCGGGTAAGGGAGAGATGTGTGCTGCGGCTTTGGTCAGGGCACTGACAATATCTGCACATTTGCTCATATTATCACCTGATGAAATTTGTCTATCTTTTTGTTGTTGTTATATTAGAATAAAATTAGTGAATATTCTTTTTGTTTGAGATTCCTAGGTCTATTTATCAAAACTTTCTCCTATGACTTAACAACCTTATTTATTGAATAAATATTTATTGAGCACCTTCTATATGAAAAAATTCTGCTAAATCTGGGAAGATGGAAATAAACAAGATTCCCAGCTTTCAATTGGGAATCACACTTATAAACATATAGTAGCTAAAGAAGTATCGATGGCCCATATTACAATTTGTGTCAGGTACTGTTGGAGAGAATATACTTATTTCCTATATCCTTCTTGGGGGAAAAAAGGTGTTCTTCCCAATGTATTGTTATTTTAAATGCCATTTTATTGGGAACTGGCAGCAGTATCATCAATTGATTCATCTGTCATAAGGAATAAAGCATTAAAATTAGTATTAATGTATTTTCAGAAGAGGTAATTTTCAATAACTTTTAGAAGAAAGTACTTTCAGGATAAAAAATAACTTATAATTATTACTTTTTATTATTGAGGCATTATTCCATCGCTCCTGGCTTACTGGATATATGCAATAATTATCAATTTAGTAAAGGAAAGTAAAGCATATTTAAAGAGATAGAGAGACTATATTCTTTAGCAGATTCTTTTGGGAGAGATTCAATTTTAAAGATAATAATTTGTGCTTATGTTCAGATTACTTTTGATTTTTTTGGAAATAAGACGGTGATGTGTGTTTGCTTTTGGACCTTGAGGGATAGATATTTAAAGCCTGGCTACTGCATAAGTAATCACTTTGCCTTATAAAAAGACAAAGAAAATCAATGCGACCTGTGGCATTTTGTCATCCATTTATAGGCTACAGTCTGGTAAGATCTAAGAGATAATGGCTTTAGCAACAAGCATTCCTTACCCTAGTAATAGAGCAGTTGGAAGTCAGCATTACCAAGTGCCAGACAAGCCAGTTGAACTTATGAGAGCTGGCCTGACCCTTAAGGGACTGAGACTACAAAGACTGATTTAGAAGAGCCAGATGGGACATCAGAATCCAGGAGGCTAACAAAGTCATTTTTATTATGAACAGGTTCTTTCGATCGACACAGAAGTCAAAAAGGAGGGCTTTTTTTTTTGGATGTATTGTATATTTCTTTCTCTCCTCTTTTTACACTTAAGTAACTGCTATGTTAAAAATTGTTAGCAACAATCTGATTCTAGTTCTGACAGGTAACGAATGTCATTTCTTTCTCACTTATTCGCCCACTGAATTGTTAACGTTTCGTCCTACCAACTAAAGGCTTAAAAAGGTAAGTTAGTCAACTAATGCTAATTTTAGATAAAGCAAACACTAAAAATTAATCCACCAATATCTGGATTGAATGAATTTTGTAATGGATTTGGGCACTCTCCATTATTTCTCCACAAGCCATTAAAATGTGATTCCTTCACAATAGTCTCAGGATGTATTTTCTTTTCTTTTTTTTCCAGGTGGGAGTCTCACTCTCTCCCCCAGGCTGAAGAGCAGTGGCACACTCATGGCCAACCCAGCATTGACCTGCTGGGCTCCAGCAATTCTTCTGCCTCAGCCTTCCAAGTAGCTGGAACTACACGTGCACACTACCAAGCCTGGGTGATTTTTTTGATTTATTGTAGAGATGAGGTCTTGCCAAGTTGCTGGGGCTGGTCTCAAACCCGCAGGCTCAGGCAATTCACTTGCCTCAGCCTCTCAAAGTGTTGGGATTAAAGGCTGAGCCACTGAGCCCGGCCAGGATGTATTTTCTAATGTTAACAAGTGGAATAAAAGGAAATGAAGAAACTGACTCAAAATCCAATGAGATTCTTTTAATGACAAGTTTGAAATGTAATGAAATCAAACATTGATTTTTAGTTAATTGTTGCCTTTTAAAGACTTTTCAGAAATAAAATTTCTGTATATTTAAAAAACCTGAACTAAAATGAAATAGAATAGGCTATATGTCATATGGCATTTTATTTATGATTTTTCTGATGTATTGCCATGGCAACATTGCATTTTCTCATATAGAAATGTTTTCTTTGAGCAAACACATTATACCAAATGCTTTTTTTCTAAGCAGTGGAAAAATCCTCTCTACAGCTTTGGGGGATTCTGAGAGAATTCAGAAGCAAATACTATTCATCCATTTCTCATGTTTTAGAAGAGAAGATTTATAGGAGTATGGAATACAATGAATGGCCACTTTTAGAACGTTAATAGCAGTTGGATAAGCATGTTTTTATATATGCTATATATTCATATATATTTTAATTAAACATATCTTAAAATTTTATAACTTCTTAAAGAGCATGTCCAAGTTGAAAATCACACCATTTCTGCAGTTTTTTTTCATTTCTGCAGTTTTAAACATAAAAGTATAGTAAAATATTTGCTTATACTTTTAATTGCAGTATTTTAATTTACTATAGACATTTTATTTAATTTATTAACTTATTATGTAAAATAACCAGCATATTGTTACACACAAACTATTTTTTATACTTGCTACACAAATAATTTTTAACATGAAGTTAATGGTGAGAAGGTGGAGGGGAATGTATATCCTTAAGCCCTTTAAGCTTAAAATATAAGACAAAACAATCTCATAGATAATAGACTTCAACAGGTTTTGCAAAGGAAAGATAAAATGTTTACGGTTCTTAGAAAATGTTTAAGACTGTGTCTTAATTTTTCCTGATAGATATTACCTTCTCTATGCCAGCATTTGTACACAACATTCATCATTTAAAAAATCTTTCTTGACTATTTTCTTTATCTTAGACACTATGCTATAAGAAAGAATAAGAGGTATAAGGGAAGATTAATTCTCCCACCTTAATGAATCCTTGATTTAACTGATATGAAAAAGTTCTTGTCTGGATTCGGTGACTCAGCCTGTAATCCCAGCACTTTGGGAGGCCAAGGCAAGTGGATTGCCTGAGCCCGCAGGTTCGAAACCAGCCCGGGAAACTTGAGGAGACCTCATCTCTACAATAAATAAAAATTAACTGGGTGTGGTAGTGCCTGCTTATATTTCTGGCTACTAGGAAGGCTGAGGCAGAAGGATAGCCGGAGCACAGCAGGTGGAAGCTGGGGTTGGCCGCGAGTGTGTCACTGCACTCCAGCCTGGGCGACAGAGTGAGACTCCAACTCAGCAGAAAAATAAAAGAATCTTAGTGATAATTATCTTTAAATGAGAAATAAATGACAAATTACTTGCATTTTTAAAATCTAATTTTTAATCCAAAATAAGATTTCAAAACAGAATATTCTCTCTGTGTCTCTGTCTTTCTCTTTCTGCCTCTCTCCTCAGAGAAAGAAAAATTCTTTTGAAAAAGACTTTAGTGTTAGACTTGGCTTGGATTAAAATTTCAAATTCATCACTTACTAGTCAAGTGACTTTGGACAATAAATAAACTTCCAAATTGTATTTTTCAAGTTGTGTGTTTCAAAGTTGACCACAACATTGTCTTCCATTCTATAAATTATTTCATAATATGAACTTGCAATCCCCATCAAAACTAAATCTTTCTACTTGAAACCCAGGGTGGCCTTATGACTTTACTTATATTCAAGAAAAGGTGGTGGAAGTGATGGCGCATGGCTTCAGAGGCAGGGTTAAAATATCTCATGCAGCTCTGCTTGGTTGTCTTGGGACAGTCATTCTGGGGAGATCAGTTGCCATGTAGACAAAGCAAGTACCCTGAGACTGTCATGATGTGGAGTCCGTGTGTAACACTCTGGTTGGCAGTTGCAACTGAGCCCAGCCTTTCAGATCCATCCCAGAAATGGAAGTAGAGTTGTGTTGAGCTCTTTCAAACAATCCATGCACCAATAAGAAATCTCAGTCAACAGTGTAAGGGGCAGAAAAATCACCCAGCCCCATCATGTCTAAATTTCTGTTCTACAGAACCCAAGAGATATAGCAGGTTTTTTGTCATTTTTTACTGCTTGGTTTTGGAGTAATTTTTAATACAACAATTGCACTACTATTATTGGTGCATATTACTTTTTACAGTATAAATATAAACTAAATTATCTAGGATGGAAAACTTTAAAGTAGAAAGCATTTCAGCTATCCCTTAGAGGGCTATTACTCATTCATTAAAAGAATAACTCTAACAGCTAGACAACAATACTTCATGTCTTTTATCACATAGATGTTCCCAAGAAATAAGATAAAATATGTGTAAGTCTTATCTGGAGAATAATTTTCATTGACTCAATAAAATGTTTTCAAATATTTTTCCAGAGTTTAACATATATATTTTTCAAGTGAGAATGTAATATATAGAAAAAAATTGTGATGCTTATGTATTTTCCTTAAAATTCATTGCTGTTTGACAGCCTGAAGTTATCCATTCTCACAATGAGAGGAATAGCCACACAGCTGCTAAGGGAAATGAAAGGGCCATCTTAGGAATTATTCCTTATGTTATTTATTTTTTATTTTTATTTTTAAGACAGAGTCTCACTCTGTTGCCCAGCCTGGAGTGCAATGGCACCATCACGGCTCACCACAGTCTCTAACTCCTGGGCTCAAATGATCCTCCTGCGTCAGCCTCCTGAGTAGCTGGGACTACAGGTGTTTTCCATCTTGAACTCCTGGGCTCAAGCAATTCTCCTGCATCAGCCTCCCAAAGTGCTAGGATTGCTGGTGTGAGCCATTGCACCTGGCCATATTCCTTATGTTAGAGAGAGGTTTCAGTAATTGCTTTCCTTGTGGATGTTATACTCTCCAAAGCACTTATAGTGAATCTTCACTTTAATAAATATTATTATTTAGCTAATATTATATATATACTTGATCTAAAACTAAACTTTCAATAATTCCCTTTTATCTACTTTAACACAATATTCACTTTTTAGTTTTTGTCTATATTCTTACAAAGGAAAACAGATCATTAAGGAATAAATACATCAGAATTATAACATTTTAAAATATTTGCGTTTTAGTCTTTTTCTAACACTTAAAAATGTTAAAATTCAGATCTTTTTTTGCAGTTATACTGTTATCTTTATTAATATTAATTTTAAACAAACCTTAAATATTCCTGGGATGAACATCTGGAATGGGAAATAACTATGGAAAATCTTAATCTTGAATTCTTAACATTGTTGTTCACTCTTTGTGATTAATATTTTTGCTGACTTATATAGAAATTACATTTTTACTGCTTCCAGGGATTTTTATTCTCTTAGAATATACCCTCATTTTTGACTGTTCTTCAAATTAGGAAGCATGACTGAATTTCTACACTGATTTCTCCTATTTAATTGCAAAGTTTCTCTGCTTTTTTCTAAAAGAGGTTATAAGTAGATCACCAACTCTTTTGTTTCAATTTTTTTTTCTGTAAAATATCTACAAGATATTTGTTGAAATTGAAGTATCTGGAAGATGATTTCTCCAGGTTTCAGGAGTGGTGCATATATTTCCCTGTTTTTGTTTTTCTCTGGTAATTTGGGTCTATTTCTGCTAGGAATTAGGTGCATGACAACTCAGAAATATTTAGAGGTCCCTTACAAAGGACTTTAAAATGAAGGAGTCCTTTGAATTTCAAAATTGCTTCACATTATTTTTCCAATTAATGTGATTTTCTAATTAAACTAAATTAGACAGAGTCCCAATGCTTCATACTATGTTATTAAAAGTTGTTAAAGGTTATAGAAATTTTAAGAAAACATATGTAATGCACTCATAAACAATGTTCTGATATAAATGACTGTGATTAAGAATAATTCCTTTATTGCAACTACATAGTTAGCTCAAGTTTCTCCATTAACCAGGTAAAATGTTATTATTGAATGCATCTTTGAAAGAATTAGTAAGAAGAATCTTTTATTTTTCTTTTTTCAAAACTTCAAAGTAAATAGCACAAAAAATGTGTACTGTGCAAAATAAAAGGAAAAAAATATTGCTGAGGCAAACAGCATGAATTCTTAGTATGAACACTTTAAGTGAACAGCCCTCGTCAATAACTGAAGACTGTTCAGTGTTGACTGGGTTATTTATAGATGTTCGAGTCCATTTATATTCTATGAAAAGCACAGATGTAGAAAGAAAGAATTCCTAAGGTGCCTTTAAGGCCAAAGCAGAAGGAAATTATAAACTTCTGATGCATCCACGTGGATGTACTTGGTGATGGAAAGGAAGCTTCCAGACAGTGTTGAGAGAAAATCCTGCAGACCATGTGCCAACAAAATGAGGAAGCAGAAGCTGTAGCAGAGCTTGGCTCTTACAAAGGCCACACAATCAACCTAATCCAAAGTGAGTGCACCATGGACCATGTCACAGAGTTCTTCATTGTGACTTTCTATTGCCAAGGCTATATTTTTTAAACAAAGAATCCCACTTCAGAAATATATATATGTATTTGACTTGGGAATAGGAGTCTAAAGAAAAGTGGAGTTCAAGACTTCCATTCTTGCTTGTAAACCTTGGCCCTGGCTAGGAGCACAGCACTGCTAATATTTATTTACTTCAGAGTTAACATTCCCGAAAATGTCAAAGGCTGAAGGGAAAAAAGGAAATATATTTGGACAAAGTACAAATCAACTTACATCTTAATGAATTATATGAATTATTCCAAATTGGGTTAGAAATATAAAAACTCACAGAAACAAGCAATACTAGAAAGATTGCTTCTCTTGCTTGCTTGTGTTGCATGACTATAAAAGCAAACTGTGGGACACCAACTTAGAAACAGATCTCTTTACTGGTTCTCTAATTAACTAAAGTGAAAGAATCCTCAAAGACTCCATCAGATATTGTCTAACTTACTAACTTCTATCTTGATACATTTTCATGTAAACTCAAGCTGGGAAAATAAATGTCTCCTCTTTTTGGATACAAGGCAATGTATTTTATATTTCCTTCTGGTATTTCATACGAATCAATGACTATCTTTTTCAATACTTTTGTTTAACAATAGAGTTGTAGTTTAAAATACTTTTTAAAAGAAATTTTGCAATCTTACTTTCCTAACATTTTTGTAATTCTGCCACAAAACTGATACATGTGAACTGATACACTGATACTAATGGGATATAATGACTGTTAATATAACTTGCTGGTTACTGAGAGCAGAAAAAAAACTTTATTTAGAAATACTTCTCAACTCACCAATTACTGAAAGAAGTATAAAACCAAGTTTTAAGTGACTGCTATGATAAAACTATTTTATCTACCATTATAAAATTAATTTAACTACCAAACCAAGAGATACAGAAAATTGAATAAAGTAGAAATAGGATGAAGAGACACCATCCCAACATACTATCCTCTGAAAAGCAAACAAATGACTTACAGTTCAAAAATCAGGAAGCAGGAAAGATCATATTATATGATAACTGTCTTACCTTTTTAAAAAAATATTTTTTTTGGAAGACGGTCTAAAAAAGAAGTGGAAAGCAGGTAGATCTAAAAAGCTATCTATTGCAAAGTAGATACAAACTTAAAACAAAAGAATTATTCAATTTTGCAAATGAGCCAAGTCTGAAATGCTGAGGAAAAAAATTAATGGTGGGTACATTTTATTAGTAAATTAAAACTCCCATATAAATTCTTTCTTAGAGCTTTATAATCTTGGCTTGGCTTTTGGTAAATAGCTAGTTATAAAATTATAATTTCAATACTTTTGGACATATTTATAACTGAACCAGGCCAATGACATAAACAATCCTATTTGTTTCTAGTGTTTATATTTGAGGTTTCTAATGATTAGTTGATCCAAAAACAGATAACTTTGAGTTATAAAGCAAGCAGGTAACTTAAGTAAAAAATAAATAACCTGCTTATTTACTATATGGTATTTAAAAATTTGAATAAATCTTTGTATAACATGATTTATACTCTTAACATTGTCTAAATATACTGGTCATTCTGATTAAATTTTTAAAAAGCAAATTATATTAGCAAAGTTGTTAGCATGCATCCCTTAAGAATACATGGCTTTATTTTATTCCTAAAACCATGGCTGAACATTTTATTAAAAGAATCTATGTAGAACACATGTTAATTTATTGCATTTTATCATTTAGCAATGTGACAGAATGTTGGGTTGTTATAGGTCCAAAATTATAAAGACAATTATCAATTATTTTCATTTTAAGAATGATATTTTATCTTTCAGGAAGAAGGGATAGACACACATATCCTTTTTTTTCCCACTAAGTACAAATTAAAATTCCATGCCTTATATATTTTTAACAAAAACATAAGAAAACTCTGAAAGGTAGAGAGAAGAAGGTAGACCAGCTGAAAACCTTGGGATAGGAGAAAACACACAGTGGTGAATTCTCTGAGTTTTCTTTTCACATCATATACATCCAAGATTTGACAACCTGGAAATGCCAAAGGGTGCAGACAAAAAAACAAAAACAGAAAACAACAGCACACACATACAAACAAAACTCCGATAAAGCCTTGATCACTGCAAATCAAGATCAGGAAAGGGACAGGCTAGCAAACAGGAAACTTTTAGACAATAACTACTCCATTCAGGCAGAGAACACAGATGAAACTGTGGTCCACCTCATCTATACCTGCAAAGGCTAAGTAGGAAGCCAAAGTTTGCACCTTCACCAGACTGTAAAGAAGTCCCCCGAAGTTTAAAGGAGGGAATGCCTGCAAACTATCCAGGACCAAAAAAAAAAAAAAAAAAAAAAGTCCCCCAACTGCTAGGTGGAGTCAAGGAAGGCCAACTAGAAAGCCAGGATGTTCATCTTCACTGGCCAGTGATGAAGTCTTGCCACTTTGTGCAAGTAAGTGGAGATGACATGGAAGGCTTAGATTTCTACTTTCTCTTGGCCATAAAAGAATACTCTTGATAAGTTGTTGTCAGAGGATATCTATTGAAGAGTCAGAACTTTGCCCAGTGGTAACAAGGACCCCCCTGCCCCGCCCCAACACACACTCAGATGTGTCAGTGATGATCATGTGAGAAGCTCGAAATACCACCACACTGAAATAATGAGGAGTCTTCTCCATCTGGGTGTCAGTCCCAGGCTAACTGGGGGAACTGGACTACCCCCTTCCTGTGGGAATGGCCTCAGATAAATATAGCTATGAAAGAAAGGTTAAATAAAATACAGACTATCATAACAAAATAAGAAATTGTCTAGTCCTCAATAAAAAAAAATCACTTACCATATTAGTGAATTAAAAAAGACAAGTAACAAATATTAGTACCAAGATGACAAGAATATTAATATTATCTGACAAATAAATTAAATAAACCATGATAAAATTCTTCTATAAATATTTACAAATATGCCTAAAGAAAATGAAAAAAATATAAAGCCCTAGACCAAGAAAGAAAGAAAGAAAGAAAGAAAGAAAGAAAGAAAGAAACAAACAAAGAAGGTCTCAGCAGAGGAAAAAAAAAAGACTTTATATCTGAAAAATACAAGTGAAAAAAAAAACCTTCAGTATATTGAGGAGACTGAATTGACTGATGAAAAAGTCAATGAGTTGGAAGACAGAAAGATAAAAATAACAATCTGAAAGACAGAGAAAATAAACTAAAAAATAAACAGAACTTCAGGGACCAATGGGACTGTACTAACAAATCTAAAATCCATGTTATCAGAATTTCATAAGAAAAAGAGAAAAGAGTATGGATGAAAATGTTTTGGAAAAAATAGTTGATAAGTTCCCAAGTTTAGCAAGAAATATAAACTACAGATTCAAGAAGCTTGGAAAATGCAAAAAAGGTGACCTAAAAATCTTTGTCACATACTTCATAATTATACTTCATAAAAGTAAATACAAACAAAAATGTCAAGAGCAGCCAGAGAAAAATGACATCTAGGGGAAAACAATTTAAATGGCAGTAAATTTCTCTCAGAATTCTTGGAGTCCAGAAGGAAGTGGCACCATATTTTTTTCAAATGCTCTAAGAAAAGTGGCCAACCTAGAAGTGAATGTGGATATGAACAGGCAACATGAGGGATCCTGTGGTGATGGAAATGTTCCCTGTCCTGACTGTATTAATGTCATCATTCTGGTTGTGACATTGTATTATAATTTTGCAAGATGTTACCATTGGGGGATTCAAACAAAGGATACATAGGGTTGTTCTTTAATATTTCCTCCAAATGCATGTAAATATGCAATTATCTTCAAAAAATTTAATGGAAAAAAATAACATATTACCTGCTTTATTCAGTTAATTTGTATCCTGAAGTTGTTTGTTCTAAAGGTGTGGGGAACAATTCAGGATTAGGAATACAAGTGATCATCATACAGACAAAGTTTGGGTCTCTCTTTTGTCCCCATTTCACCTGGTTTGAGATCAGGTACCCTTATTGATGTTACGTGCTCCCCCAGGGTAGTTTCCCACTACTGCCTATCCCTTTCTTATAGCATTATAATAAATGTTCAGGGACCACTTATGAATGAGAGCATGTGGTACTTAGTTCTTTGTTTCTATTTTAAATCACTGAATATGATAGACTCTAAATCCATCAAAGTTGCTGCAAAGTCCATAATTTTGTCCTTCGTTATGGCTGCATAATATTCCATCATGCATATGTATCATTTAAAAAAATCCAGCCCACTATTGATGGACAGCATGGTTGGTTCCATGCTTTTGCTATTGTGAATAATGCTGCAGTAAATATATGTGTGCAGGTGCAGAGGCCAGCCCCTGCGAAGAGATTTAGTGTCCCTGGAAGGTGTGGTGGCGTCAGCGATTATTCCTGGGGAACAAAGAGACTGGACTCCTGTCTGGTGCAGGAGCCGATTCTGAGGCTAGACTCCCGTCTAGTTCAGGAGCCAATTCTGCAGAAGAGATAGATATAGAGAGAAAGAAAGAGAAAGAAAGAGAAAGAAAGCGAATGGACCACTGTTCAAACGGATTGAGCAGAAGCCGTTTAATGGAGGTTTCCATGCTCCTTTTATCCTAAATTTTCACGGGTTAAATCACAAGACTTTCACGTGAGCACAAAGCCAGGTGGATGAGGGGCGCCCCCCCACCCAC
>CAUYQG010138634.1:69-36580 GCA_963574415.1 Tarsius wallacei | reverse complement strand
GTGTTTAATTTGCTACGATTACGATCTTTGTGCATCTTGTTATGAAAGTGGTGCAACAACAACGAGGCATACAACTGACCACCCAATGCAGTGCATATTAACAAGGGTAGATTTTGGTAAGTATTTAGTTAAAATCATTATGAATTTCGTCACTTGGAATTGTGTGTGTGCCCGAGAAAGTAAAGGCAAAATGGTCTAAAACTATCCCCGGTGGCATACGTGAGGCCCCAAATTCATTAAAAATAAAACGAATCTTACTTTTATATGCCAGGTCATCATGTCTCTTAACCATGGTTTACTTCTTTATGAAAGCCATAAATATACACGACTGACAAGGTATGAAATAAAATTGACGCTCCACTAGAGAAGGGGTAAAACTGACTGTTCTTACTAACAGCGTGCAGTACTAGTTAGTCATGTAGTGATCAGAAAGCAGATAGTTTCTGCAACTGATTAGAAGGCATTGTCTCTAAGAAGAGCTATCTTTTCATGCTGTAGTTTCTTACCTACCCAATGCTTGTTACTATCTGTCTTTTACTACAGTCATCCCAGTGGATGTGAAGTGGTATCTCAGATGGTTTTGATTTGAGTTTCTCTGATGGCCAGTGCTGTTGAGCATCTTTTCTTGTGTTTATTGACCCTTCTATATCGACTTTGAAGAAGTATCCAGATCCTTTGCCACTTTTAATTGGATAATATGTCTTTGTTATTGAATTTTAATAGCTCTTTATTCTGTATACAAGTTCCTTATCAGATAGATGATTTGCAAAATTAATTTTTGTATGTGGAATGAAGTTGAGGGCCAACTTCATTCTTTTGCATATGGATATCCAATTGTCCCAGCATAATTTGTTGAAAAGACTATTCTTTACCCAATGCATTGTCTTGTCCTTAAAAATAAGTTGACAATAAGTGATGGTTTATTTCTGGACTTACTCTATTCCATTGATCTGTATTATGTCTTTACGCTTGTAAAGACTGTCTTGATTTATGTAGCCTTGTAGTAAGTTTTGAAATCAGGAAGAGTGAGTCTTCCAACTTTATTTTTCAAGATTTTTTTGCATATTCTGTGTCCTTTGCATTTCTGTGTGAATTTTAGGAGCAGCTTGTCCGTTTCTGCAAAGAAGCCAGCAGGGATTTTGGTAGGGATTATGTTGAATCTGTAAGCTAGTTTGGAAAGTATGATCATCTTAAAAATATTAAATCTACTGATTCTTGAACATGGGATATGTTTCCATTTATTTAGGTCTTCTTTAATTTCTTTCAGTAAAGTTTTGTAGTTATCAGAGTATCTGTTTGTACTTCTATTATTAAATGTATTCCTAATTATAGATGGTTCCCAGCTTTTTTTTTTTTTTAAGCAGGATTTATTAAGAGGACAGAAAAGCTCCCACAGTGGGAGGGGACCTGAGGGGGTTGCCCGGTTCCCAACTTCTATGGGGACTTATGATTTTTTTTTTACTTTACAATGGTGCAAAAGTGATAAACGTTCAGTAGAAACCATTCCTCGAGTACCCATACAGCCATTCTGTTTTTCACTTTTAATGTAGTATTCAGTAAATTGCATGAGATATTTTAATACTTTATTATACAGTTGGCTTTATGTTAGATGATTTTGCCCAACTGAGGGCTAATGTGTTCTGAGCATGTTTGTTTTGTTTTTTTCTGAGTCAGAGTCTTGCTCTGTCACCCAGGCTGGAGTGCAGTGGCACACTCACGGCCACCCCAGCGTTGACCTGCTGGGCTTCGGTGATCTTTCCGTCTCAGCCTTCCAAGTAGCCAGAACTACAGGTGTGGGCTCCCGCGCTCGGCTAATTTTTGATTTATTGTAGAGAGGAGGTCTTACCAAGTTGCCTGGGCTGGTCTCGAACCCACAGGCTCAGGCAGTCCACTCGCCTTGGCCTCCCAAAGTACTGGGATCACAGACTGAGCCACCAAGCCCGGCCCTGGGCATGTTTAAGGTAGGCTAGGCTAAGTTCTGATACACCTCTGTATTAAATGCTGTTTCAACTTGCAGTGGATTTATCACAGCATAACCCCATTGTCAATCAAGGAGTGTCTGTATTTTATTTTTTTGGTAACACAAATGGAATTTTTAAAAATTTTATGTTAAGATTGTTCATTGCAAGTATATGGAAAAAGTTTTTTTTAAAATATATATAGCTCTCATATCCTGCAATATTGCTGAACTTGTCTATTAGTTCTAAGAGTTTTTTATTGGGTTCCTTAGTACTTTTTTGTGTATACAAGATCATAGCAAATAAAGATTATTTTACTTCTTTCTTTCCTTCTGGATGCCTTTCATTCACTCTGGTTAGATCCCCCAATAAAATACTGACAAGCAGTGGCATGAGTAGACACCTTGTCTTCTTCCTGATCTTAGGGAAAAGCCTTATGTCTTAGGGGAAAGCCCGTAAAGTCTTATGCACATAATAAATGGTCAGTATACACATAATGGGTAAATACTTTTAAGATAGTTTAAAGTTCCTTAGAATCAATATGAACAGATCTATCATGTAACAAACACTTTCTTCCATTTTCTCTTCTCACAAAAGCTATCATTTGCTCTGAAATTTGGTATTTGTTTTATGCTAAAGAATCAAATAGTTCTTTGTAGTGAAGTGGCATAACATACTGAATTATATATATATTATTTTATATATATATATTTTTTGAATCAGAGTCTCACTCAGTCGCCCAGGCTGGAGTGCAGTGGCACACTCCTGGTGACCCCAGCATTAACCCGCTGGGCTCCGGCAATCCTTCCACCTCACCTCAGCCTTCCGAGTAGCCAGAACTACAGGCATGCACGCACGCCTGGCTAATTTTTGATTTATTATAGAAACGAGATCTCACCATGTTGCCTGGGCTGGTCTCGGACCCACGGATTCAGGCAATCCTCTCACCTCGGCCTCCCAAAGTGCTGGAATTACAGGCTGAGCCACTGAGCCCAGGCTCTGAATGCAATTTTGATTTCATTTTTTTGGTGTGTTTCCTGTTTCCAGTTGCTATGATAAAATACCTGAGACTGGGTACTTAGAAAGGAAAAGGGTTTTTTTAGCTCATTTTTTAGAGGCTAGAAGGTGTGAGATTGGGTAACAGCATCTGGTCAGCTTCTGGAAAGGTGAGAAGCGGAGGGGGGAAGGAAGCAGTTGTGTGTAAAGAGACCAAACGGTTAGGAACAAGAGGCAGCCTCACTTTAAAACAACTGCTCTCTCTGGAAGTAACTAATCCAGTCCTGAGAGAGCAAGAATTCACTCCCCTCAACACCACCACATTGGAGACCAAGCCATAACATGAGTTTTGGTGGGGACAAACCATAGCAGTTAACGAATGGAGAAAAAATAGACTTGTTCCCTGAGATATCCTAATGAGGTAAACAAATTACTCCCACAGACAAACTGGTTAGTTCTTCAGCAGCCCAGCTGGGCAAAACAGGTGATAGTAGTTTCACATTCCAGTGAGCATTTACAGGAGCTGAATGTCGAGGCTCCTTCCTGTTCTGAGAATGTGTGTTCTGTAGACAATAACTGCATCTGGGCGTTCTCGTGTTGATCACGGTTGTCTGTTCTTCCCCCCTGAGCACTTGTGTCCTTTGATATGGTGGACCTGCTGATTCTTTCTGTTGCTATCAGTGCGGCCACAGTATACCCAGAGATAAGGAAAAACTAAATCACAATAAAGTTAGAACTAGATGTGAAATGAGTGACGTTTCAAAATTAAACGAAGTGGTGGGAATTGTTTGCTTTGCTTCCTCCTAAGGCTGTAACAGCTATCTGGAGAAGGGATTTCAAGGGAGTAGTGTGGGGTTCTTGTGGGAACAAGGATATCATAAACGTAAAAGGTGCCTAAACACTTTCACAGGTTGAGGCTGTTGGTGGATGTTTCAGGCACACTTTTGTTTTTACATAACTGTACGATATGATTTTATTTATATACGTCTTTAAAAACTAATATTTCTCAATGCAGTTGTACTTTGTTTTTTCAGATTTGTACTATGGTGGGGAAGCTTTCTCTGTAGAGCAGCCACAGTCTTTTACTTGTCCCTATTGTGGAAAAATGGGCTATACGGAGACCTCTCTTCAAGAACATGTTACTTCTGAACACGCAGAAACATCAACAGAAGTGGTAAGTGAAGCAGCCCTGTGTCTAAAGTTGTGTGGCAGGGTGCGTGATTCCTGGCATTAATAAAGCGAGGCTGCTATCATCTACTTCATGCTCAATGTACTGATACCGTCTGCATACCTATTAAAGTTACATTTTAGTAGCAAATTTCACACATTCTAGAAGGCTGCATTTATGCAAAAGAATGCCCTTTATCTATCTACTTTGGCCTTTCTTAGCCTGTTGCTGAAAGCACAGTGAAGAGTCTTGACCAAATCAGGAACCCTTATTAAATGCATTATGAAAAGGTTAAAAGGATCACAGCCTGCAACATTATCTCTTTTTATAGCATTCTTGCTACTTGCTTAATTGTTCTTCTGCAGGGGACTTTCACAAGGAAATTTAAAAATCTTTGGTTGTAGCTTAAGTAGCAGTTCATTGTCAGTCTCATCATAGCATATAACTGACTTGACTTAGTTTTCATTCAATCAAATTTCTTGCTCCCTAAGTCACTGCTCTGGTATCCCTAGAAGTTCTTACAACCCTGAATCTTTTTCAGTGGCTAAAAGCCAAGGGCCCAAAACAATACACAAAGAAAGTCTCACCTTGAAAGCTTTTTGGATGTTTTAATTGACACCTGAATAAGCATGCATCCAACTTCAAGAAATGATAGAGCACACCCCAAAGAGTCCCTCAACTCATTACCATTGAGAATCACAGGTAAAGTGAAAGCTCTTTATGGAACTATAGATACTGAATTTGGGGGATTTGGGCACAAGCAATTGCACATTGCATCAACTCATAAGCCCCTAAATGCACTCAAAACAAATGAACTTAAACCAGAGAAATAAAGCCACATGCTCAAGGACATGACTGGTAGGGGCAGGCTGGACTTAGCCAGTCCTTTGGGTTCCAGGGTCTGTTTGTGCTGCAGCTCTGTGTGATGCGGTTTACGTCCATTCTCATTGCTGGTTTGTTGCTTGAAGTTGCTACAAGATGTATAGTTAGAGCACCGGGGGTAGATTTTCTTTATGTAGACCTCAAGCCAAATTTTACTGTCTGACAACTTATAAATGCTCTCATCTTGCACCTGGGGAGCCTCAGAGCATTGTCACCTTTTTACTGCCATTCTGAGTTTATTCTTGTTCTGTAAAGTGACTTTGCTTCCTTGTGGCTCAGTCCCAGATACCAGTCTGAGGAATCCTGACTCAATTGCATCTCCATCCTGGGTTTTGGGGAAAACTTGCAATCCTTTTTCTTTGATTTTATTTTTGTTTAGTTTGGGTACTTTTATTAATCTAGATGCAATAAGGTGGTGGTAAGGAGTCTCTGTTGTAAATTAGGCATTCTTAAGATCATTATTGACTGGGCGTGGTGGCTCAGCCTGTCATCCCAGCACTTTGAGAGGCCGAGGCATGAAGATTGCCTGAGCCCAGGGGTTCAAGACCAGCCTGGACAACTTGGTGAGACATCGTCTCTACAATAAATCACAAAAATAACCTGGATAGGGTAATGTACATCTGTAATTCCAGCTACTTGGTAGGCCAAGGTGGAAGGATCGCCTGAACCCAGCAGGTTGAGACTGTGGTGGCCCTGAGTGTGCCACTGCACTCCAGCCTGGGTGACAGTGAGACTACTCAAAAAAAAAAAAAAAATCATTATTAGCCAGTAAGCACTAGTCATCACACTGGGACAGGGTAACACCCCAGTTTTTCATATCCTTACCTCTATTTTTTTTTTTTTTTTTTTTTTGTGAAAGTAAATACTTAAAATGTGTTTACACTCCTCTACACCTGGTACACAGTTTGAAAATTAAATACCCACCATCCACAAATAGCTTTGTGGTCTGTCTTCCATAACAGTGTTGACTTATATACCTTCATTAAATTCCCAGGCTTTTATGACATAGCCCAGGGCTATCGCTACCGTATTCTAATTTTTCATGTTGGTTTTTGTGGACGCTTTAAGGATTTCTCCCTCCTTATTGGTCCTTAGCCTTTGCATAAGTTTTACATCTACCTCTGTTCCCACTCAGACATTTCAAAGTGAAAAAGGGTCAGTAGACAAGAATCTTTGATATAAAATCCAGGGGTTTTTTCTTCTTCAGAACACGTGGGTCCTGTCCTAGAGCTGGCATTCAGCAGGTATTCCCAAGCATGGAATGCTGACTCGTGTCGATTCTGAAGGGTTGGTGCCTATACCATACCAATTGCTGAGAGTTTTGAATGCCTCTCTGTGTATGTGTGAAGTGTGTTGGCAGCTCTGATGTGCTACCTGTTTATTACTGTGTTCCCATCTGTCTCCCCAGTGTTTGTCAGTCATGATGAATTAAACATTTTGAGTTCTGCAATTCCAGAGTGGCTCACATCATTTTGGTGGGGATTATATTCACACAGCAACTGCTGTATCTTCTTTTCTCTTCCTCTTGACACGTTCCTTTCTAGAGCTCAGTTTGTTGTCTCGCTTTGCCCCCTGTTACCTGCGACCACATGTGTACCTCCCTATAGGACTTATGGATCTTACCCTTCTGACCAGCAACCTTTTGGAACATTTAGGGGCAAGAGGATATATCACTGCTAATATTATTGTCACCACTGGTGAATGTGGATACCTGACATTAGATACCTGGCATAGCTAGTAATAGAGTCTACTGCAGGGCAACTTTTTTTTTTTAGTTGGAGTCTCACTATGTCACCCAGGCTGGGGGGCAGTGGCACGCTCCTGGCCACTACAGCCTCGATCTGCTGGGCTCCGGCAATCCTTCCACCTCAGCCTTCCAAGTAGCCGGAACTACAGACACATGCTTCCACGCCCAGCTAATTTTTTTGATTTATTGTAGAGACGAGGTCTCGCCAAGTTGCCCAGGTGGGTCTGGAACCTGTGGGCTCAGGCAGTCTTCTCATCTCGGCCTCCCAAAGTGCTGGGATGATAGGCATGAGCCACCGCGCCTGGCCAAGAAGGGCATTTTTAAAACAACTTTGTAGTCTTTTGTTTACATCTGTCTGCCTCCTTTTTCAACTTAACTCTATGGCCTAACATAAGATTTGTCTGCCTTCTTAGGATTAATTTGAGGCTGCTCAAGAGGCTTTTAATTTTGAGGTTATAATGGATACCTTAAAACCAGATACGATGAAAAACAGTATCTGACATAGAATGTATAGTAAAAGTGACTACTCTTATTAGAGTAAAGGCTTTAATTGACTGTTACTGCTTACATTCTCCTTTATCAAAGAATGCAGTTGGACACTCTCTGTTTTTCTGTGCACTAACAACAATATTTAGTAAGAGTACCAAATTGTGCCAGGTGTGGTGGCTTACACCTATCATCACAGCTCTTTGGGAGGCCAAGTTGAGAGGATTGCCTGAGCCCACGGGTTCGAGACCAGCCTGGGCAACTTGGTGTGACCTTCTCTCTACAATAAATCAAAAAATTAGCCGGGCATGGTCGTGCATGCCTGTAGTTCCAGCTACTTGGAAGGCTGAGGAAGGATTGTCTGAGCCCAGCAAGTGGAATCTGCAGTGGCTGTGAGCGTGTCACTGCCCTCAGCCTGGGTGACAGAGTGAGTCTCCAACTCAAAAAAAAAAAAAAGAGTACCAAGTTGCCACTACTCAAATTTTATTGACCTGGAGAGATTGTAGATCAGAAGAACATGAGGGAAGACTCCCAAAAAAACTGGAATTTATTTATCAAAAATTGTATATTCTTACATGTTTAAACTTATCATCTTCAAAGTACTTTCCATTTGATGCAGCACACCTGTTGAGACGCTTTGTCCACTGCCCAAAACAGTTTTTGAACTTGTCAATTTTGGTACCTTTTAGTGCTTCTGCCGTTGTTTGTTTCATTTCTTCCACATCAGCAAAAACATTTCCTTCTGAGGACTTTTTTCACTCAGGGAAACAAAAAAAGTCTCTTGGGTGAGATCAAGTGAATGGAGAGGGTGGTGTGCCTTTTGTTGCTTTTGACTCAAAACACTTTTGTATTTTGCAAACAATTTTTCTACCTTTAGGATTTGGCTATCTTTTGCATATTTTAAAATAATAGTTATTTTGAGCTCATTTGCTTGTTTAAAATCAGATAGTAATATTTCTGATTCTAAGAGTGAAACAGCAGATTTTTGAGTTGATGCCAGGGAAGAAAATAGAGACACTTGGGGTATTCCATAGGGTGGCCCTGTAAGCGTGTATCATAATATTCTTAAAGCTATTCTGTAAGAAATGTATTCCTTAAAATGATAGGAAAACCAAAAAGGGAATCAATTACATTATTATGAGAATGAGGTAATAGTAACTTTTCCGGGAAAATTTCTTTGCCAGTATTTGAGAGTACATTGTTATATCTGGGACGGGTGTGCTTCTGGGGAAGGGTTTTTATCGCTCTGTACGTTCCTCTGTGTTGAATTAAAATCCCATGAGGGAAGGTGAACAGACAGTTTTTAGAATGGGAAGGACACCTAATGTGAGGGGAGTTTAACTGGGTAAGATAGCAGCAGGTGTCAGTGACATTTATTTTGAATTCTTCCTTTCTTCAGCCTCTGATCTGCCTTCTTTGTCTTGTGAAATACTGGTTTGTCTAATTCAGTATCCAGACAGCTAATTTCAGTTCAGTGCATAGAAATGTTTTGTAGTGCTTCCTGGAAGATTTGCAGGGAAGGTAATATAAATTAAAGATAGGGCAACCCCTTCAGGTCCCCTCCATTGTGGATCTACTGTGGGAGCTTTTCTGTCCTCTCAATAAATCCTGCTTTCTCAAAATAGATAGATAGATAGATAGGCAGGCTCCCTGGCATTGTTGACAGATTACGTCAAGTAGTTCAAAGTTCTTTAAGCACTTTGCAGCCTTGTCTCTTCTCTTCCTGCCCCCGCCGCCCCCCCCTCCTGTCTCCCATGTTTAAAAAAATACTGGCAAAGAAAATTATTTGAAGATGCCGGTCTCGGTATTCATGGCTGAGGCCATTTTTTTCTAGGATGCTCTATCAGACTCAACCTTGCTTGGCAAACTGGCTATGATTTGGAGAAGAGAAACATACAGAGCCATCATTGTCATACTCTGATTTAAACTCATTATAAAGAACACAAATTCAGGAAGTTAGGTACAGCTCTTTTCTGACTCTTCTCTAAGTTGCTTTTCGCTTGGGGCACTCCTCCTCCCTGGCCCTGGCCCCCTCTGGCTTCCAGCTTCCTGTTGACACCATTGAGGAATAGAAGGTTCCCATTTCCCTTCCTTTCTCAACATCTACAAGTAAATTACATAATTACCCCCAGGAAAGATAGAAAACGTCGTGCTTGGGATGGGCTTTTTCTTCTAGCTCAGCACAGATGCTCACCTAGAGTAAATTTTGGACATGGTGAAGAAATGGGACAGTTCTGATTCCTTCAGAGTTATTTTTCAGCGTGGCTAAACTGTGTTGTTACAAGTTTTGTGAATTCCCAAGACATAAACATGCACATATGATTTCAGTTTTTGTATAAAAATCATACTTAAAACCAAAACTTAATTACTTCTTGGGACTTCTTGTTACTAAATTACATGTAAATTCTGCTCTTCCAGAAGCAGTGACAGTTCCAACTTCAGCATTAAAACGGGGAGAATGGAACTGAGGGGGAAAATGAATTTAATAGGAAGTAGCTCACGCTTAATTGTAAGTTGATTGCGGTGTTTCACTGCAGTAATAGAAAATCTGGATTATAATCTAGTTGAATAGTGTGCTCACTCAAATCTTGAAAGGACCTCCTTTATCTGTATTGGCAAAATGGATGACCAAGGTGCAAGAAGCTACAAGTTAGAAGGTTGTAGAAGGCCCAAAAGGAGTTTTTTGACCATGCATTAAAGACTTTCCACTAGTACTTTAGGTATGTTTCCAAAGCAAGCCTCCAGTAGTCAGTTTTGTATTCGTTGTATTTCCAGACTTTGTAAGATAAACTAATAACTTTTAATTGGGCGCAGGAGGTCTAAAAAGCTGACTACTTTCATTCGCTTTGACAGTAGTTAGCTCAATAGAATGTCCTTCTTCCTGTTTTTTGTTTCTTTGTTTGTTTGTTTTTGGTGTTGTAAGCATTAAAATATAACACATACAAAGAGGTTTCCTGTCTTGGCTTAAAATTCTGATGACTCTTTTTGGGTCCTCACTCTTCTGTGAAAACAAAATGAAGATTTTACTTCATTGTATTACAAGTGATCAGAAAAATCTGCCTGGCAAAAAAAGCCTGGGGTGTTTCTAAGAGTTCCTCAAAAGCAGAGACATGAATTATACCCCGGTTTGATAAAATAATGAAAAATTTACACAAATTTTAATGTACACAAGTAGCTAATCTGGCCTGTCAGAATTTTAACTTTACCAACTCACTGGAATTTCATAGCATAGGTTCTTTAGCCAGAAATAGGGATCTAGTTCTAAAGAGTAGTTTTTAAACCTCTGCACAGTACCCAGAGAGAGACCACAGTCTGATGTGGCTGTCACTAGTTTAAGAAAGAATCTAGAGGAAATCCAAACCTGCTGTAGAGTGATTGATGCTTGTTTGGGGAAGAATGTATGGAACTCTTTTAACCCTTTGTACTCGGATGCCCCCTCTCAAGGGACATAAAGAGATTGCTGGTGATTATACAGGACAAATTTATGCAAGCAGATTTTTCAGAAATGTGTTTCCTTGAAGTTGTCCATTCAAATGCAATGAAAAACCTGTGTGCCATTTGAAATTTGTGATCGGTCAGTTGAGAAGTGGTTTTCAGGAGCCACAAATACATCCTTCCACATCCTCTTGAAACAGACTAGACAATAAATTGCATATTATTAATGTGGGAGGAAGAAAATGAGACTGTATAGTCTGACAAATAGAAGAACACCAGGTAGAAGGCGTCAAACAAATTCCTGTTGTACAACATGTATCAATAAACCTGCAATGCATGCCGGTGACTGTTTCACACGTTACCACACAATAGAAAAATACAAGATACAACATTTTGATTTTTTTTGTCTTAAATAAGTTCTTCAATGTCCAAATTCCATTATAAGCCCAATATCATTACAGTAAAGCAATTGGTTCCAATGCTATACTATTTAATAAAAGTGATTTGTTTTTCACTGTTTCGTAAAGAAGTGTGGTCAAGTTGCTGGTAGGTTAAAAACAACCAGGCATGCTGACTTTAGATGGTTTCCTTTTTTTTTTTTGGAGTTGGAGTCTCACTCAGTCGCCCAGACTGGAGTGCAGTGGCCACTCCCGGCCACTGCAGCCTCCACCTGCTGGGCTCTGGCAATCCTTCCATCTCAGCCTTCCAAGTAGCTGGAACTACAGGCACGTGCTACCACACCTGGCTAATTTTTTTATTTATTGTAGAGATGAGGTCTCGCCAAGTTGCCCAGGCAGGCCTTGAACCCACGGGCTCAGGCAATTCACTCACCTTGGCCTCCCAAAGCGCGGGATTACAGGCTGAGCCACCGAGCCCAGCCTAGATGGTTTCTTGTGGGCTGTGTCATGGGGGGACACTTTATACATTCAGCAGTAACTTGGTATTTATATGTGGAGCCAAGACTTCAAAAGGTGTGTTCTGGGTGTGGGTAGCAAACTGTGTTACGATGTGCACTGCTTTGTTGCTTGCTGGTAATCATGCACTGAGACTGCATGGAAAAATTAAAAATCCAATACATTCTTGGGATGTGTCCTCATCTCAGTGAGTAAAGGCTTCCAAAGGGCTACAGATGAAAAGCAAGACTGGTGGTTGGCCCTCAGTGGCAAGCTACAGCAGCAGCAGAGACAAAACTGAGAACAGCACGGACATTTGTGAATAAGAATTTTTTTGGTTATGTGAGTAATGGTAACATTTGATGTTTCTTAGATAGGGCAAATAGAAATGTTCGGTACCATTGTATGTTAAAGCTGTATTTGCCAAACTTATCCAGTTATGAGTATCAACTGAGACCCTTGTCAAAAAAATAGATACTTGAACCCCCTAGAATCCATTCCAGGCCTGGGAAATTGTGTTTTTAACAAATGCTCCAGATGACTTACATTCTTAGCCAAATTTAGGAACGCTAACACAAGCCAGTTCAGTAGGCTTTAACGTTGACAAGTTGTCATAATTTTAAGCTAATGTGTTCTATGGAATTTTCCTGTACGAGGAATAGATATTGCTATATCATGTGACTGTGGAAGTATGATAAGCATTAATGCTGACAAACTGTCATAGCTATCATACCCTTTGAATAGAATTTTCCTGTCCTGTACGAGGTATTAGGCACCATGATGTGGAAGTAAAGGCACACTCAGAGAGCTAAGCAGCATTTGTGCCCCTGACTTGGCAGGGCAGCCTCTGCCTCTCTCGCCTCCCACACCACCCGCCTTTCTGTTTCTCCTGCCCACTTTGCTCTCCTTTTGCTTGATTCCTCTCATTCCTTCCATTGCCCCTCAGAATACAGCCTTGCGTTTCCCGGGTTTTTAATCTGAAAACAAGAGTTAGCTTGCTAAATATAAAATGTCAAACCTAGAAGATGACCAGCTCCCTGGTCCCATCAGCACTGGAGTGTGGTTTTCCAAGTCTTTGTCTGAGTTACCCTCATGTGGCCCGAGCGTGGCAAAATCTGCCGTGTAGTTCTAAATCTGGTCTCTTGATTTTCTATACCGGGCTGATAACCTGGTGATCTTCCCACTCCCATAATTCCTCATCCTCAGCAGTTCCGTATCCCTAGTCATTGTGGAAGTATGGTGGCTTGGTTTTGTGTTACTTCTCTCTGAATGAAGCAGTTCTGAAGACCATCATCCCGCCATCTTAGCGCAATTGCTATGATGAAATTGAAAGATTTTGCGAGAACTGAAGTTAGTACACAATAATGAATCTTGACTTTCTTTTTATTTTACATCCTTATCTCAGAGGTGTTTTTCTAGTGTGTAGATCATATGTCTTATTAGGATATCCTTAGTGTGTTTGTTATCTACTTCCCATCCTATCCTCCTCCTAAGAATGTATTTCCTTGAGGCGACCTGTCTCATCTACGGACACATGTGCCATCAAGCAGTGAAGCTTCTGCAGCTCTCTGTGCAGTTCACGTTGTGCACTGGTTTTATATAAAGGCCAGTCTAAGGAAGTACCTTAGAGGGAACCGCCTTTTCCTTTCGGCGGTTATTTTTTCTTTGGATGAAGATTGTGTACTTTTTTTTTTTTTTTTTTTTTGGAGTTGAGGTCTCACTCTGTTGCTTAGCTGAAGTGCAGTGACATGATCACGACTCACCACAGACTCAGACTTCTGGGCTCAGGCAATCCTTTCTTCTCAGCCTCCCAAGGAGTTAGAACTATAGGCACACACCACCACACCCAGCTATTTTTTTTTTTTTTTTTTTTTTGTAGAGACAGGGCCTCGCTATGTCGGGCAGGCTAGTCTCCAACTCCTGGGCCCAAGCAATCCACCTGCCTTGACCTACTAAAGTACTGGGATTACAGGCATGCACCACCATGCCTGGCTATAATCTTATGTTACGGTAAAACTGTGCATAATCTAGCAGTTGTTAATTTGTTGCCAAATGACAAGTCTCAGAATTAATATCTAAACTTACTTGTTTTTATTTTCAAATAACTGGATCTTGTTTCTGTTTCTCCAAACCTTGTTGTTGTTGTTTTTTAAGCAAGTCTGGCCACAGTTAGAAACCAAAGACATATGGCCCTGTCCTGTGTCCTTCGAAGGTTCTGCCATTAGCTACAAGACGGAAACACATAAAAAAGTAAAATAAGCGCATCAGACACTACTGGGGCATGTCAGAGCACCTACATTTGTAGCAGAGAGAGAGTTGATCATCTGTACACTTGTAAACAGATGCAATTATTTTTCTCTCTGATGGAGGGAAAAAATGCCTGACCACTTTCCAGGTACCGAATGTCTCTACGTCTTTTTTCTTGTTTGCCCTCAGCACATGCCGTTGTGACTTCTCTAGTTCTTCGCACACTGTCGTGCTTATTTCTCACGAACATCTGTGGATTTTCTTGAGGCTGTTTCTCAAGAGTCCCGAGTCGCATAATCAGGACAGCTGATTGGCTTGCTTTCAGTCTCTCTTGTGTCCAGAGTCAGCCTCTCAGAGGCCTTCTGCTTCCTATCGTTAGAAGAGTGAGACTCCAACTCAAAAAAAACAAAAAAAAAAAGAAAGAAGAAGGGAAGTTGCGTGGGGGCTCTGGGAATCTGAGTCGTCAGTTTTCTCCTGCTCCCCCAGCACCGTCCTTCTGAGTCTCGCCTCTCCTCTGTCCCTTACCTCCAGCACTGTCCCCTTCTCCCGCTGGGCTGTAAGCAGACAATAAGATCAGTTGAGTGCCGGATTTTGCTCCAGGTCAGAGGATTCCGGCACATGTACTAGCAAGATGACTTACAGTCTTGCCTCGCCGTTACCCTCTTGCCCACAGAGAGGCACAGGACCACGACTTCAGCTGTGCGCTCCTGGTACTCCCTGTGGTTGTGGCCCTTGCACCCGGCCTTTCTTCTTAGCACTGTTGTTTAAGATGGAGGTGCTGGGAACCTCAAGGCCCAGCTTCCCCTCTCAGACCATCATCTGCCCGTTGGGATTTCTTGGCGAGCGAGGAATTTCCACTTAAGGTGTTCCTCGTTCTGTCTTTCCCTCTGCTTCCCCATGCACCAACTCCGTTGAGACTGCTCCTTCAGAAGCCCCTTCCCAAGCTTTCAGACCTCCCTGAACTCTGCCATACCCACACCATTTTCTTTCTACTTTTTCCTTTTATCTCTGGGGCCCACAGAGAAGTTGGTCTTTATTTAAACTTGATCTGGTTGCAAGCTTCTGCGCTAATACCTTTCTTTGGGAAATAAGGTTATAAAAGTAGGCATCCTTCCCGTTTTCCCCTTGGAAGTTCCGTTTATTAATTTATAGGACATGTTTGCACATGGCCAGTATCATCTTCTGTCTTACCATGTCACATTCAGCAGATGGAACTGTGCACAGTTGCGTCCTCTGCTGTCTTGTCTGGGGACTGGCCTTCAGGTCCGGCTCGCTCTGGGGAAGTGTGCCTTAGGCTTTCATCTGTCTTGACCATTCAGAACTCGACTAACCAAATATTATTGTGCACTAAATAGCACCTTCTAAAGTTTGTAATGCAAACGGTTCTGTTGGATAATGCAGATGAGCCCGCCAGGCTGTTGAAAGGCCCTGCCGGATCCCGTTGATGTGTCTGGACTGCTGTGTGACCCTGAGGTCTGCGCCCTAGTGTGGCACGCAGCGATTCTCGCTGAGGTTTCACTGCTTCTCGCAGTTCAGGCTCCGCTGTGTTTCACCTGGTTAAAACCTGCTCATCATAACACCTGTAGCAAACACTGGTTCGGAAGGATGTCTGACTGATGCTCATTTCGTCTTTCATTTCAGATTTGTCCAATATGTGCAGCGTTGCCTGGAGGCGATCCTAATCATGTCACAGATGACTTTGCAGCTCATCTTACACTTGAACACAGAGCCCCTAGAGATTTAATATCCTTTTAAGAAGAAACAAGGGGCAGAGGGACAGATTGTTGGTAACATTGTGTGTGTGTGTGTGTGTGTGTGTGTGTGTGTGTGTGTGTGTGTGTTTTTAAGGCAGGGTCTCTCTATATTGCCCAGGCTGGGCAAGAGACCCTCTTGAACGCCTGGCCCCAAGTGATACTCCTCCCACACCCTCCTGTGTAGCTGGGAATACAGGCATACATCACCATGCCTGGCTTGTCATTTTGATTATTTGGAAGAATATCCCTACAGAGAGAAATACTAATTTCCAGTTTACTTTTACTTATTTGACTGTTTTCTAAGAGTGATGACTCAGTGTTGAGATGTAGTTTCTTAGTTTTCTTTTTATCTACGATGACTGTTATAAGAGCCATGTTCATGAAGTAAAAACTGACTTGCCCATCATCTTTAGTTCATTGTAGTCAATTTTTTAAAAGAAAGTTGGCAGGTTATTAGTCTCCCAGGACAGTGTTTTTATGCAAAAGAGGCGAGTGTTAATCCAGATGAAAACCTAGTTAGTTATATACAAGGAGACTTTGTATGCTTTCTCTCTCTGTTCCTCTGCTGCCTTACTCTGTAGTGAGGTGGGTGGTGGGGCAGGTGTGCGTCTTGGGGCTCCCTTCTCTGGAGAGAGCCACTTCCTGCCATCGCTGAGTCGCTTGGTGTAAGGTCAGGTCCGGCTCTGTGTGCCTTTCCTGCTTCACTTCTGTGACTCCTCCCCTACCTCGTAGCAGTTCCTGCCGTGTTTCCTGGGATTCCTGGCCTTCCAGAGCAGTTTTTTATTCTTTGCTTTTTTTTTTTTTTTTTTTTGTGGTTTCAGGTTATGAATTGTTTTTCTGAACCATTACCTTAGGGTTAAAAGTTTCCGTGTCCATTGCAGTTTGAAACAGTTCCAGGACTGATGAGAACTGTTCATTCTGCCAGGCTTTGTCCTGGTTCCTGGGATTGCCTCCTCCGATCATAATCCAGCCCTGGGCCTGTTGGGGAGGAGACCCCGGGCTCTTGTGCTACAGCTCTTCACTCTCTCCCTGGAAATAGGGCCATTGGGGTTTAGGAAAAATAGCCGGAAGCTGATGGGCGACACAGACACGAACCCACCTAGGAAGTTAGAGTGTCAGCCTGACTGGAACCAGTCTGAGGGCTGGTCTTCACCAAGCAGGGGAACTCGTCTTTCTCCCTGCATGCAAGGGACCCTGAGAGCAACCTGAAGAAAGCAGTGGGTCTTTGGGTCCCTGTACTTGTTGTGTAGATCCGCCACAGTACCCAAAAGGGCTGTGCTCGATCCACACTTCACTCTGTCTTCGTCAAGAACCTAAGCAGGCCGTTTAAAACCAAGCTCACATGCTGAACTTTTTCAGCTAATTCAAGGGCCTCCAATGATGTCAGTATCCATCCAGTAGGATAGCCCACGTAATCTACATCTACTTTTATGAGATAGAAGTGCCTGTGTTCACCAAGGAAGGAGTAAATGATGTAAAATAAAAGAATAAAAAAGTCATGTTATTTTAGATTCTTTGCCATTAAATTCTAGAAAACAAAATGTTACCATGGCAGTTATCCAGAAAACACACTATTTTTTCGGGTACTTCCTGTGTTACTATGGAGTGACTTTATTTGTTGGACTTCAGGAAGTGTCTTCATGCAAGCACCAGAGCCTTTTTTTTCCCCACTATTTCTTCCCAAAGTGCAGTTCACACCCAGCTACCTTTTTTCTTTCTTTTTTTTTAAAGAGACGAGATGTGTCATGGGGGTTTTTTTTGTAAAGATGAGGTCTCAATATGTTTGTTGCCCAGACTGGACCTGAACCCCTGGACTCAAGCAGTCCTCCCACCTCAGCCTCCCAAAGTGCTAGGATCACAGGCATGAGCCACCACACTTGGCCATAGCCAGCTACTTTTTAAAAAAAAAACACAATGATTCTGGCATCTCTTTCTCTAGAACTCAAATCATCATCATGAACGTCCCATGTGCCCCGAACGACTAATGAATTCAGCTGAAAAACAGAAGCTGGCAAAAAAAAAAAGCCTCCTTAGAAAGTTGTTCTGCTAGCTGCTTTCAAGGAGAAATAAATGTCTTCTGTGTTACCTGGCTTCCACATCCCACATTTGCAAGGTTGTCTTCATGGGTTTTGACAGCTCTTTGCTACTCGAGACCTTTTGCAGTTTGACGGACTTAGCTGTGTAAAGTGGTTGAGGCTTCTGGAAATCTGACTTCTTGATCAATGTCGTGCTGATCTCTTTATGTCTACTTATACAAGAAATTCAATTCTCTGTTTTCTGCTTATCAGCAGCATTGGGGAGGAGCCTAAAGGCATTAAAACAAATAATCACAAGGAATTTCTTGCTGTGCGTGGTGGCTCACGTCTGTAATCCCAGCACTTTGGGAGGCTGAGACGAGAGGATTGCCCGAGCCTACAGGCTCGAGACCAGCCTGGACAACAGGGTGAGACCTTGTCTCTACAATAAATCAAAAAATTAGCCGGGCGTGGTGGCGCATGCCTGTAGTTCCAGCTACTTGGAAGGCTAAGGTGGAAGGATCGCCAGAGCCCAGCAGATCAAGGCTATGGGTGGCCATGAGCAGCGTGTCACTGCACCCCAGCCTGGGAGACAGAGTGAGACTCTGACTCAAAAAGGGGGGGGGGGGCAACTTCTTATCTACCAAGCTTAAATTATTTATACTGTCCCATTTTCACAGATGATAATTGACATTTTATTAGTTATGTATTAGTTCTCCCTAAATATAAACATTGATACTTATTCATTGTGGTTATTTGGATTTAAACATGTATGAATTTCAGTACTCAGACCAGAGTAAGGAAATGTGTCACCTGGGGTGTCTGACCAGGCAACGCCATTGACCTCATCTGGTGGTATTTCTCTATTCATCATAGCTGGAGCCTAGGAGGATATTTCTCCTCACCTGGAGAAACTCTCGCCGCCGCCACCCCACCCCACCCCCCCCACCCCCAGTATACACACAGACTCACACACTGCTTTGTATTTTAGTGTCTTTTGGGGGTTAACCCCTCATAGAGTTGGAACATTTGCCTTCTAAATTAAATGTGCTGTCTTAAAATGTTTACAACTTAGGAAATCTCTGTGTCTGTCTAGCAAGAGCTCAGGTGATTTTTTTGCTATGAGATCCTTTAGTTCTTTTCTTAACTTTTGAGTTATGATGAATCGAGTGGTGTTCGACATGTTCGTAGAATGTTTCACTCTGGCCGGGGATTAGGAGGTCCTCGCGCTCGTAGATCCAACATGCACTTTACTAGCAGTTCTACCGGTGGACTCTCTTCTTCTCAGAGTTCGTATTCTCCAAGCAACAGGGAAGCCATGGATCCTATCGCGGGTAAGTCAGCTTCCCATCAGTCACAGACGTGGCAAGGGACACGCCTGTGACATTTTCTGTGGGGTTTGTGTTCTTAGTCTTGCCTCTCTGATCACATGCCCATGTTCCTTCACAAATTCCCGAGTATTTTATAAGTGAAATATGTGTATGATTTATATTTCAAAAGGGGATAGCATGAAGTAGCTCATATTGTTCTGGTGTTTTAAGTCCAGTAGTCCCCACTTACCCTTGGTTTTCCTTTTCCAGGTTTTAGTTAGCAGTGTTCAACTACAGTCTGAAAATAAGTACAGTAAGCACAGTAGAGATGAAATTTATATAACTTTTATAGTACATTGTTCTATTTTGTTGTTGTTGATCTCTTCTAGGGCCTGATATATAAGTTCTCATAGGTGTAGTAGGTAGGTGTAGGAAAAAACATAGTGTAGATAGTACTATCCAAATGGTGGTTTCAGCCACTCACTGGGGGCTTGGGACACATTCCCTGCAGGTAAGGGAGACTGCTATACTTAGGGACATAAAATAACAAGAAATCATTTTATGTTGGATTTGTGACCTCCATAGAAGCCCAAGAAAATCATTAAAAAATGTCAGGGTTAGAAAACCTCCAGAATTCCATGGAACACAGATAAAAAAGCGAATTGTTGAGACAAAAGAATGAAGCTCTTCTTATGGAAGAAAGTAAAGCAGAACTTTGTCCTTGCCTTGATTTGAGAACTATATTTTTGTGAGCAGCCTTAAAGGTACATGCTTTAATAGCATAGGAAAATCTTACTAAAAAAGAAAAACCAATCGCCTTTGAACCTTGAACCTTGTGGCCAAGTTACCAAGTCTAGTGCGTGACAGAGGAAGCTGGTAACAGAATACAGGTTTAAAATAAAACGTTAGAAATCACTGTAGCCTGAGAATCTACAAGACACGCCAAGCAGACAAGTGGTAAGACTGGGAATCGTGTACAGATTTAAAGCACTCGTTGTGATGCATCCACATGGAAGCCATGCGCCACCTTCCAGAACACCTGAAACACTGATAAGTGTAAATCAGAAATAGACTAAGAACAATTTTACTCTTAAGAGTTCTCAAGAATGTTAGCTATGCAGTGCAGAATCTTTATTTCAAGTGTCCTTTTAGGCATTTGGATGTATGACAACCAAAACAAACCCAATAAACTGAGTTTGGGGGATTTTTAAAAAAATAATTAATCCAAAGGGAATATTTACCTGCTGTTTTTGTTAGCAGGCCGTAAAAGTCTGGGAGCAAAATTCAAAATTGAGAAATTATCTTCATTGCTTTGATTTTTTTTTTTTTTCTATAGTGAATGTTAGGGTTTTTTTTAGTGATGAACTGTATATTCCATGGAAGAGTGGTCTGAGAGCCCCTGGGTAAAGCAACCGTGAGAACAGAAACTTGCCCTGTTAATGAGTTTTAATGTTAAAGCATGTCTGTTGCCCGAGGAAATCTCTGTCTGTCTAGCAAGAGCTCAGATGATCCTCAGTTCCCTGTAAGCTAGGTGGACCCTCCTCGTGGAGAAGGCAGTGACTGCACCTTGTGAGATGAGGGTGCAGGGACAGGGTTGGCACCTCTTTTGATGAGTACAACCTTGTTGACTCTTCAAGACAGTCTGGCTGTGCCAGTCAGGCACAGCAGGTTCTCAGGAACTAGTCAGTGTGCTGAGGGCTGCTGGGGGTCCTCACCACAGTGACACCTTGAAACAACAGAACCAGAAAGCACCCAAGAGAGAAGGCAGAGGTGCGTGTACAGTGGTCCAGGCCTCTTGCAGTTCATCCTAATCATTCAGGCAGTCAATTAATAAAAGTTTGAATTCCTGCCAACAGAGTAGACAGTGGTTTATCTTAGGATTAGACCCATGAATGAACTACTTTAATCTATGAAGTGCTAAGAGATAGCATAACTAAATTAGTCTGATGTGCAAATAATTTAAAAACAGTCTCTGTTAAGTTTTGCTTAAAGCAGAACTAACCGGCCAGTGCTCGTACGTATTTGTGCCTCCTATACATGGTAGCTCCGTCTCCAGGAGGCATTCTAGGGGTCCTTAAGCTCCTATGCTGAGACTGCAGCTGTGGGTGCCCGCCTGTCCAGTGCTCTTTTGGTGTTCTCCCAGCAAAAGGGCGATCTGTGGCCCATTGTTTTCTCAGCACCGTGTGGGCATTAACCGGCTTCGTTTCCACCGGCAGAACTCCTATCTCAGTTGTCCGGAGTGAGACGCTCCGCAGGAGGACAGCTCAACTCTTCCGGCCCTTCTGCCTCCCAGTTACAACAGCTGCAGATGCAGCTGCAGCTGGAGCGGCAGCACGCACAGGCCGCGCGGCAACAGCTGGAGACTGCCCGCAACGCCACCCGGCGCACCAACACGAGCAGCGTCACCACCACGATCACGCAGTCCACGGCAACAAGCAACACAGCGAACACAGAAAGCAGCCAGCAAGCTCTCCAGAACTCCCAGTTTCTTTTAACGAGGTAGCTCGCTTACTCATGTAACTTTGTTTGAAGAGTAATGTTTTGTTGCTGCCACACAATCTAAAATGATCTTTGTACTTTTGTGCATATAAATTTTTTTCTTTTGGGAAAGCAGGATTTATTGAGAGGACAGAAGAGCTCCCAGAGCGGGAGGGGACCCCAGGGGTAGCCTATTTCTCTTTATTTTTTTTTCTTTTTCTTTTTTTTTTTTTTTTTTTTTGTGCAGTAACACGCACACGCACACGGCCACCCCAGCTTCGACCTCCTGGGCTCAGGCGATCCTTCTACCTTAGCCTTCCAAGAAGCTGGAACTACAGGCACGCACCACCACACCTGGATAACTTTTTTATTTTATTGTAGAGGCAAGGTCTCACCAGGTTGCCCAGACTGGTCTCGAACCCCCGGGCTCAGGCAATCCTCTCACCTCTGGGATTACAGGCGTGAGCCACCATGCCCAGCGTGCACATATATTTCTTAAAACTCTGCATTTGATCAAACCATTAAAACCCACAGATACCTGATAAAACTGCATATTCAGTATTTCCCCAAGAATGTGAAGACTGACTATTTTAGGTAAGTTAAGAATGCTGATCTTCTTGTTCTCAAGGTATATATCATCGTCTAGTATGGACTTCCCTTCCCGTATCACCCGTAAAACTGAAATGCCTTACTGTTATGTATATGAGCTATAGTAGTTGCATTTATTATCATAATTAACACTGCTTTCTTTTAGTGCCAATTTTAGTCTGCTGTGAAATATTTTTACCTGTAAAGAAGATTTCCTCGTACAATGATAGTTTTCACCTGAGAGTTTCTTTAAAAAGCTAGATTTAAATTCTTGTCTGTGTGGTTCCAGCTACTTGGAAGGCTGAGGCAGAAGGATCGCCAGAGCCCAGCAGGTTGAGACTGCGGTGGCCAGGAGCGTGCCCAGCACTCTAGCCTGGGCGACGGAGTGAGACTCCAACTCAAAATAAATGAATAAAAATAAATTCTTATGTTTGGCGCACAAAAGTAACTTTAAAAAAGGTCTACCACCATGTAAATAATACTCAGTATGCACATAAACTGCTCCACTATTACAGTTGAATATGTTCTTCTGCCAAAACCTCACAGGCATTTACGTGATTTTAAGAACAAAAAGAATTTCAGAAGAGCATTGATGAGTAGACTTAGCCACAGCAGGTAATGAACCTGGGCTAACCCGGGGCTTTTAATGGAACAGAGAGGAATATAAAGAACTGTAAGATGAAGAATGAAATTAGTGGAATGTGTCTTTATCTCCAAAATGCTGTGTGCAGACAATTCGTTGGGATGTGAGAAGGAAATATTATTTCTACTATCTCATGCTTTTTAGTGCCTCTGATAGTGCCGTGGGACACGTGTGTAGTTGTAAATAACATTTTGTGGGTACAGGATAAAAAATGTTTGAAGAGCGCTGGTCTAGAGCCCTGGCTTTGCCACTTACTGGTTTTGGGCCTTAGGCAGGTCACTTCACTTTTCCAGACTTAGTTTCATCATCAATATCCCGGGAGTTTTGCCTCATTACAAAGAGAATTATTTTGAGAATTAAATGGAATACTGGTATGTGTGTGGTCTGGCTCAGTATCTGGCATGTATAATAAAGCCCCTATTGATGTTACCCGTTATTGTCATTAGCTGTGGATCTGAGGAAGATTTTTTTTTTTTTTTTTTTTTTGGAGTTTCACCCTGTCGCCCAGGCTGGAGTGCAGTGGCATGTTCACGACCTACTGGGGTCAGGCAGTCCTTCCGCCTCAGCCTTCCAAGTAGCTGGAACCACAGGCACACGCTACCACGCCCGGCTAATTTTTGTATTTATTGTAGAGATGAGGTCTCGCCAAGTTGCCCAGGCTGGTCTCGAACTCAGGCAATCCTCTCACCTTGGCCTCCCAAAGTGCTGGGATTACAGGCTGAGTCACCGAGCCCAGCCTGGAAGAAGTTTTAAATGAGGGATTTACCCTCTGAAGTATCTCTGCAAGGTCAGTGACTATGCCTGGTTGTTATCAGAAAGTAACATAAAGAAGTCAGAGAGCCAGAGATCTGCCTGCTGCCATATGGCCTTACCTGCAGAGACCGAGTAGGCCTGTAACTTGCCAGAGCTAGGTGCCCCCCTCAAAAAGGAGAGGCCAGTGTGCGTGTCTGCTGGGAGTTCCTGGCACTGTGGGTGGACTGTCTGGTCCGTGCTGTCTGGAAAAGACATCTTCCTGCCCTTGCCCTATTTTTGTGTTTGTGTGAGCCCCAGACTACTCCATGAGCTTGCTCTGGGATGTTTCTCTCCGGACACCAGCTCTCCAGCAGGGTATGAGTACCCCTCTTCGGAGTCTGCTTATAGTTGCTTGAAGGCTCGTCTGTCATCTGCTACTGTACACTGATTAGTACCTTGCAATTTGCAGGCCATTTTTCATTGTTTTTTTGCTTTGTTTTTTGAGATGGGAGTCTTGCACTATTGTCCAGGCTGGAGTGCAGTAGCATGATCATAGCTCACTACAGCCTTGAACTCCTGGGATCAAGCAATTCTCCCACTTCAGCCGCCCAAGTAACCAGGGTTACAGGTGCACACCACCACACCTGGCTTTTTTTTTTTTTTTTTTTTTTTGAGATGGAGTCTCCCCATGTTGCCCCAGCTGGTCTCAGAATCCTGGCCTCAAGTGATCCTGCCACCTCAGCCTCCCAAGTAACTGGGATTACAGTTGCAATCCTCGGCACCTGGCTTCCAAATCTTTTATTGTATCATTTCATCATACCCATGTGATTTATCTAGGGCAATATTTCCCCAAAAATATTCTCTGCAGCTTTATATATTCTAAGAAATACATATCGTTATGTATGCGCCCTCCCCTACCCCTGATTAACAAGGCTGGGGAAAATGAAGCAAGAAAAGTAAAGCAATGGTTTCCTGTTGGGCTTCTCAGAACTTCTGATGTGTGGGCATGCACTGTGAATTGTCAAGGCCGGGGAACGGCTGCAGGAGTGCGGGGAGCCTGGCCGCTGATCACACAGCTCCTGCAGGATGTCTGTGGGGCTTACCTCTTAGCACTCTGATTCGACCAGGGCCAGCTGCTACTCATGTTGCCCTGGAACTGATGATGGAGATGCAGTCTCTTTGGGGGTCCAAGTAGTTGACCTTCGAGAAAGTGATGAAGTGTCCGAGTCAGACCTGGTCTTTTGATAATGGAGCCAGCTCATTTGCCAGCATCAATCCAAGATCCTCACAAGCGTTGCGATTCCTTTTGCATCCCAGATAAAATTTGGCCCAGCAATCCCGAGTGTCCGATCCGTCTGCCCCTCAGGGACGAGGTGTTTTTTCCATTATTTCCCTGAAAGTCAATCAGTCATACTAGAATCACATACTTTCCAAAGGGCTGGAGACCTCAGTGTTTCTGGTTGCTTCATTACTGTGTGGGTGGTCTTCTGTACGTCCTTCGTCTTCCTATGACAGGTTTGACTTCTCTAGATCCTTTTTCTTGGCCAAAGGCCTTTTCCGAAGCTAAGAACACGGAATGTACTTCAGGCTTCAACACTTTTATACTTTTGGGTTGAGAATGTGTAGCTTACTGTGCAATCTTCTATTCCATTAGATACTCTCTTACGACATTCTTAAGTTGGTTCGACCATAAATGTAATTAGCCATTTCTTTTCAACATAGATTTTCTTTTTTTTTTTGAGTTGGAGTCTCACTCCGTCGCCCAGACTGGAGTGCAGTGGCCGCTCCCGGCCGCCGCAGCCTTGACCTGCTGGGCTCCTGCGATCCTTCCGCCTCAGCCTCCCAAGTAGCTGGAACTACAGGCGTGCGCTACCACGCCCAGCTAATTTTCTGATTTATTGTAGAGATGAGGTCTCGCCAAGTTGCCCAGGCGGATCACGAATCAACATAGATTTAATGACTTTTATGTCCTGTCATTAACCTTCCAGATATTTTTGCTTTAAGTTCTGAAATTTAGATCTTTGTTTTCTGAGCCATACATCTAACCCTGCAGTGTTCTGAACTTAACAGTGAGGGGATTCTGCAATGTACTTAACCTCTGCTCCACTTTCCTCTGCCTATAAAATGTTGATGATTAAACATTTTAAGTCCAAGCTCGTAGGACTTAAAAGAGCTCATGCACACAGAAAGCTCTTAGAGTCTACCCCATGTGAGTCTTGTTTGTGAAGTCGTGTGTGTGTCCCGGTGCCTTGCAGCACTGGCACTGCAGGGAGCAGGCACCGCTCAGGAGGGAAGCATGGACAAACCTGGCTCTAGGCTCAGGGTGCCCCTGGGCTCCCAGGGAGAAGCACCTGCCGTGTGTCCTGCTGGACCTCCTTCACAATGCTCATCGTCTCCTGTTTATGGCTTTTCCTGTCCCCAATACCCCTGCTGGTTTCCCTTTCTTTCTTTGCCCCTAAAGGTGTAGAGAAATAAAATCAGAACTGAAACTAAGCAGGCTTTTGTTTAGCTCTTTATTGGAGATAGACATTTTAGTTATTTAACAAGGTTAGTAGTAAGTGGTAAGTGCAGTTTTCAGCCTTTAATACCTGTCCAGTCTCTGTGCGGATGAGCCAAGTGGTCCTGGGTAGGAGAAATGTCGGAGTGTGTGTGTGTGTGTGTGTGCGCGCGTGCGCGTGCGCACGTTTGCCCTCTCCGACTTCTGGACATAACTTCATTGCAGCAAGAATTAGATGGAGTGATAGCAGAGGGGCTGTTAGGATTTTTTCAGTTGAATATTCTGTTCATTGCAGACTTCATTATTGTCAGCGGGGTTGCCGCTTTCCTCTTTTTAAATTCTTGCGAGTGAAATTCTGGTTAGGGAAATCACAACTTCCCAAGCATCTCATCTGTTAGGAATATTGTTTTCCTCGGAACATTTTTACCCAGTTTCCTCTGGAAAGAGTGGGAGAAGTCTAAATGTATTTTTTTCCCCGTTGAACCTGATTAGACCACAGATTTGCACCTCAGGGTAAGAGTATTGCTACAAGTGTGAGGTATTCCTCTCAACATAATTAAGATGATAAATTAGAGCAAGATATTCTGTGTCTCAGATTCTGAATTTTGCCACCTGTCAAGCTTGCGTGGTGGAGAACGTCGTAGAAGTCGGTCATGCCTTGTTCGCCAACCTGTTGCCAATAAGGTCTTCTCTTCTTGACTCGCACAGGTTGAATGATCCTAAGATGTCTGAAGCAGAGCGCCAGTCCATGGAAAGCGAGCGCGCAGACCGCAGCCTGTTTGTCCAAGAGCTTCTTCTGTCCACCTTAGTGCGCGAAGAGAGCTCGTCCTCGGACGAGGATGAACGGGGGGAGATGGCAGATTTTGGTGCTATGGGCTGTGTAGATATCATGCCTTTAGATGTTGCTTTAGAAAACCTGAATCTAAAAGAGAGTAATAAAGGAAACGAGCCTCCGCCACCTCCTCTTTGATGACATCCCAATCCGCAGACAGTGTCCTCTGTGCTGTATTTGCCAATGAAAGTGGACAACAGCTATCTTGGGTTTGTTTGGTGATTGTAATTTCAGGTCTGTCACTCTTGTTACATTGTGTACATTCAAAAGGAAGAGAGAAATATATATGATAATCATTTCCACTTAACTAATTTTTACTTCTAGCAGGTAAATGTAGGTAGCAGTGCAGGGGTGATCTCTGCTTCCTGTACCTTGACATGCAAAAGGCTCTCCTAATACTCCACATTCAAACTGAAGAGGAAAATTGAAATCTCTAATGAAGCTGCTGTGTGTATTTATGAATATTAATGAATAAAAACTGCTTGGATGGTTTACCTTAACTACTGCATGAGGTTTTTTGCAGCGTGCATGAGTTTTAGTGACCTTGTTATTTAAAAAATTAAATACAAGGAGTAAAACTTAAAAAAAAAAACACAAAGCCCAAAGCTTTCCCACACATTATTCAATGGTTATGCGACAGCTGTGGCTTTTGAATAATGTCTGCCTGAGTCACCTTTCTTTGTGTGCCTCCTATGCACAAAGCCAGCTCTGCAGCGGAGCCAGGGGTCGTAGCTGGGTGGTGTCCGCCCTGGTGACTGTCCTGTCGCCCTGTCAGTCACCCTGCCCACGCGGAGCTCAGCCTGTCCCTAACTCACCTGTCGAAGAAGACACGCCGGAAAGCTACTGTCGGAATCTGCTGCAGGGCGTTTGTGTGCCCGAGAAACAAATCCTGTTCGTGTTTGTTCCGAGTTTTACTTTCTGTGGTTGTTTAAAATTTTTTCGATTGTTAAACATGTTTTATTCAGGTGTAGATGAATTTCAGTTATTCACTGTTCAGCAGAGTTAGCCTGAATCATGTTGTCTTTGTTCTTAAAAACCTCACATTCTCAATCATATTTTGCGTTATTTATGTACTTGCTATTGTAGTTTGCTGAGACAGATCAGTATCAGGGGAGCTTTGAGGATTATTGAGGATTTGCCTTCCCAGATTCATCGGTGTATTACAACCAAATTCTTAATGCTAACTTGAGCACCTTTTATTTATTGGGTTTTTTCTGGCATAAAAAGTAAAGCCTTTTAATGGAATCATGCCACCTATATGCCTATATTATTGATCCTATGTGTAAAAAAAAAATGTACAGCTTTTTTGGTTTGTTTTGGGATTTGGAAGGGCTGGGTTATTTTTTATCTCCTGTTTCAGTTTTTGTGCATAGACTTTCACGATAGCTCCAAGGCAGGGACCGCGGGTTTGGGGGATGGGGGGCAGTTTTTGGAATGTAAATCTAGGACTTTAAAAAAGGTGCGCACAGCTTCTGATCAATTTATAACTAGACTTACCTAATCATGTCTTGTTCCGGTTCTCTTTCCTCTGAGCCCTTTCTCAGTCTCCTCTCTCTCCCTCATCCTTTTCCTTTCCTGTCCGTGTTTCTCCGTCTCTTCAACATGACGCATACAGACTTGAACACTGCTCCGGTGTTCTTCCGAGAACTGTGAAGTCCATGTCCATCCAGATGTAACCAAAACAGAAGCCACCCTACATGTCTGAAAAACTGTTGCTTCTCCTCTGAAACTTCAGACTCCAACGATTTCCAAATATGATAGCTTTGTTTTCTTTAGCTTCTGTAATGGAAAATGTTTTAAAGGAAGAATTTACACCGGGCTTCTGGTCATACTGGAAGTCAAGTAGGGATTTTCTTTTTTTTTAATTGGTTGTTGAGAAGTTTCAAAAATCCGTTTTCAAGCTGTGGTCTTTTCAAACACATCTTCTGCACATAAGTCACACATTTCAATAAAGCGTTTTCAAGACTGTTGACCACTTGATTTTCTTTGGCGTTGGTGGATTAGCCTAACCATTACTCAGAGATTTTATATCTCTAATCCAGCATTTTTTTTCTTTTTATGCTAAACACAGAGATCTTGGATTGTGTGAATGCATTACTTTGGATGTGAGAATCAGAAATTGCCAATTATGTACTTTCCCTTTGCACAAATCCTGGGAAAATGTAAGATCCTTAATTTTTTAACATGGTTTTAGGGAACAACTGTAAGTCATTCAGGGCAGTTTAATTTAGATGATCAGTTTAACACTTCAGAAGACTTAAAGGTTCATAAGATTCCATCTCATGTAGAATACTGTATAATTATTTTTTACCAGCTATTTTACAAATACCTCACCTCATCTTGTATGTAATCAATAATAATGTATTATTTTAGGGTAGAAAGACACAGAGTATCAATATAAAAATATATTTAAGCCCTTCAAATTCTTGTGTCCTTTTTCTTTAGTTTCTGAATCAACATCTTATTATCGGATGTACTAAATGAAAATAAATTGCAAAGACTTTGATGGAGAGGAAACAAAATTGAAATATACCATTGTTTATTTTGGCTACATCTTCAGATTTCTTAAGGACCAGATCCTGAATCCCGAGTTTTTGTTTTGTTGAGTTTTGAGTCTACAATATAAGTTTGTAAATGTTCTACAGTGCTGTCTTTATTTCCTATTTGGAAATCGTGTAATTATTTCTGCCTAAGGTGCTCAGGAAGGAGTTTAACTAACTGACTCATAAAGAACCCCAAAAAAGGATATAGTGAAGGGTAAGACCTATACAGAATGCTTAAATCTATATTTGTTTCTATTTTTATGTAATTTATGGAGTGGAATTTGTAGTGTGTTTAAGAATCCCAAAGTAATCCCTGCGACACTGTGATGTGAGACAAATATTCATGGGCATCACTGTCCTGGATATTTAATCACAGAAAACAATGAAATTTGAAAGAGTAGAGTCTGCCTCATGACTTCCTTAGATTGTTTTTCATTCATTTACTTTTCTAAAAAGTTTCAGCTCTGAACAAGTAGAAATGCTGCACTTCCTTTTATGGCTACAATTAGAAGATTCAATTTCTACAGTTAGCTATCATGAAACTTTCCTATTTGTATATAGATTGCATTGTTTAGTTTTTTGGGGGGGTTACCCACAGAATTAGAACCTATTCTGTTAGATGCTACTAACAGAATAGTGGGTTCTTGTTTCGTTTATAATTGGACTCTGGTAAAATAAGAGAAAGCTCCACTCCCTGAGGCCCCCAGAGAAATGAAATTTAGGAGAGCAGATTACATTATCAGAAATCACAGAAGTAACACAGAAATCCATCCCATTGCCCCCCCTTCCATTTTTCCCTCTCAGTATTTAAAATCTCAATAACAGATTTTCAAAGATCGCAAAACCTTTGTAATTTCTCTGATTTGTGGACCACAATTAAGAATGAAAAGCAGGCAAAAGGTCCAGAGTTCTCTCAGTTCCAAGCTTTAGTTTCCAGAACATAGCTAGGCCCCTGACAGCAAATGTTCCACTTTATGTATTTTACTCCGTGGCTCTTGGGGTAGGCACAAACTTTAGTTCTTCATAGCCCTAGTTCAGGGCACATTAGAAAAGCATGTGGCAGAGAGACCATAATGGAGAGGGGAGGGAAGGAGGTGTGGAGAAAAGGCCCTTCTGATGGGAGCCCTGCACCTGAAAGCGTTTGGTACAAGTACAAAAGTACAGTTACTTTGGAGTTTGATACTAGTGCCACAGCCCTGTGATAACGGTTGTGTGTAAAACACTGGTCACGTGTGATGAGCAGGGGTGTAAAAGTCCCTTAACATACCAGTTTTGTAGGGAAAAGTTCCTGAAGCAATGTCTACTTATGAGACTACCTATTGTGGTTTTGGTTTTTGGAGTCTGTCGCCCAGACCTGGGTGCAGTGGCACGCTCACAGCCACCGCAGCTTCGACCCGCTGGGCTCAGGCAATCCTTCCACCTCAGCCTTCCAAGTAGCTGGAACTACAGGTGTGCGCCACCACACCTAGCTAATTTTTATATTTATCGTGGAGATGAGGTCTCGCCAAGTTGCCCAGGCTGGTCTCAAACCTGTGAGCTCAGGGATTCCTCTCGCCTCGGCCTCCCAAAGTGCTGGAATGACAGGCGTGAGACCCTGCACCCAGCCCTGTTGTGTGTCTTAATCATGTTGATTTCAAGTGCAGTGAAAAGCAAAACACTAGACATGAAATTTCCCAGAATTATATGCGAGAGTTGTGAGTGCCGGCAAAATGCAGTGATCGCCTGTGCTCTTTGTAGAGTTCAACCGGACACTTGAAACAGTTCTCTCCCTGAGGTTTTTGAGGGATATGTGAGTCGTCTCAACAGTGACGAGTCCCGTATCCAGTGGGGAGTGGGCAGAGGTGAGGGTTGGAATGCAAGATGGGGCAGCAGTTTGTAGACTCCCAGCTTGGGACAAGATTGTGAAATCCCATGGCACTGAAAAGCCCTATCTGTGTAACTCGTCACAGTGTTCCAAAGCCAAATTCAAGCGACTGTTTTCCGAATCGTGTAAAAGTCTGATTCTTTGTGCCCGTCAACTTCTGCCATGCTCAGGCAATGTTTTTTTTTCTGGGCAGTTTTTTCACCTCTTTGTTCCTCCAGCCTCTCTTCTCATTTCTGTCCAACCATGTTCTTATCAACACATGAGCTTGGGGAGTTCTTGACTCAAAGAACCCTGCAGCGGACCTCACTAAAACACGACACGACAGTTATCACTACCTCCACGACTTGGTTGGCAGGTGGCAGTTTTGTAAGGTGTTCCATCTCCGAGAAGTTGATCATGCACCCCCTTTTAGTTGGCTGCCATCAGGTAGGTAGTCCCTGACGCTGGCTCCTCGAATTACAGACACTGCTCCTCTCAAATCCGGTTTTCTAAAGTCAGTTAACTTGACAGCTACTAATAAAAAGACCATTTAATTCAAAAGAGCCCTGGAGTCTGATTTTCTGTCCCTGGTAACTCTGCTTGCTATACAGATAAGTGCATAGACATGGCCGGGCTTGGTGGCTCAGCCTGTAATCCCATGCCTTGGGAGGCCAAGGTGAGTGAATTGCCTGATCCCGCGGGTTCGAGACCCACCTGGGCAACTTGGCGAGACGTCATCTCTACAATAAATCAAAAAATTAGCTGGGCGTGGTAATGCGCGCCTGTAGTTCCAGCTACTTGGAAGGCTGAGGCGGAAGGATCGCCGGAGCCCAGCAGGTCCAGTCTGGGTGACAGAGTGAGACTCCAACTCAAAAAATAAAAATAAAACAAGTGCACAGACATTGCTGGGTGTCACGCATGCCTGATAGGGAAACCCTTGTGCCCACGTGTGCAGTTGGGCTTCTTTCCACAGGTCCAAATAATGATGTTTTTCTTCAAGGAGGTCTTCATGAATCCGTAACCAACCCACCAGGATCCTAGTCTTTGGATTGTGTTCTTGGCAGGCAGGGCCTGTAGCCTGGGAGATGTTGGCGCCTCTGTCTACACAAACGCAGTGCTATCTCATCCATACATACTTCTTCCGTTCCCAGCAGAAACAGAGCTTTGGGTGTAAGCTCCAGGCATTATGTACCACCTGGAATCTTTTTAGACCTGCCCTGTGAGAGAATCTCCTGAAAGCTTTTCTACTTTACACCCCTGGAGTGTTTCCAGAGGTCGCCAAGCCTGTGCCTCTGGTAGGTCTAGTCTGCCAAATTGGAATGAACGTGCTTGGAATTTGCCTCTCGTGCAAGAGATGGGTACATCCTCTTTCTGTAAGCTGGATGGAGTCCCCGCTCCCTCCTCTGTTAGCTGTGCTGACCACACCCTGTGTGTAAGGTTAACTTGAGTTAGACGCACAGTATCACAGCCGTGAGATTTCTGTAACTCTCCTTAATTGGCCCATGGGCTGGATCAACTAAGAAGCTCGTTCTACTGCTGTTTCCTGGGGACCCAGGGCGATTTCATGGACTCTTACATGACAGTCGTGTAAACGATTCTGGCAGGTCTTGAATGCCTTTAGCTTTCCATATGAGAGCCTCTCGTGACAGTTTTGTTTTAAAATTCTTATTATAAAGATGTGGGGGCCGGGCTCGGTGGCTCAGCCTGTAATCCCGCGCCTTTGGGAGGCTGAGGTGAGTGGATTGCCTGAGCCCGCGGGTTTGAGACCCGCCTGGGCAACTTGGCGAGACCTCATCTCTACAATAAATCAAAAAATCAGCCGGGCGTGGTAGCGCGTGCCTGTAGTTCCAGCTACTTGGAAGGCTGAGCGGAAGGATCGCTGGAGCCCAGCAGGTAGAGGCTGCGGTGGCCGGGAGCGGCCACTGCACTCCAGTCTGGGCGACAGAGTGAGACTCCAACTCAAAAAAAAAAAAAAAAAAAAAAGAACATTATTTAATACTGGAATGTTAGACCTAACTAGTGAGGAGAATTAATAGGTTGGTCTATTTTAAGTAGGACTCTACCATTTCATCTATCGTGTTAGACATGAAGTGAAATATGATGATAAACCTCATCCGTTCATATGTAATTTTACGCTGTGCAAAAATATTTCCACATATGTTGACCCTTCTGAGTTTCATGGTAAATCTCTAAGAGGGAAATAATATTACCTATTTCATGAGGTAATCATAAGGATTTGTGAGAGTCTGATAGTCTATAGCAAGTTACAGAACAATCAGTAAATACTCCACAAATATTATACTAGTATTAAAATTATCTTCACTATCAATACTAAACCATGAAACTGGCCTGGTACTATGACTCACACCTGTAATCCCAGCACTTTGAAAGGCTGAGGCATGAGGATCACTCGAGGCCAGGAGTTTGAGAACAGCCCGGGCAACATAGACCCATCTCTACAATTGTTTAAAAAAATAGCCAGACATGATGGCTTGCACCTATAGTCCCAGCTACTCAGGAGACTGAAGCAGGAGGATTGCTTGAGGCCAGAGTTCGAGGTTACAGGAAGCTACGATGGAGTCACTGCACTCCAGTCTGGGTGACAGAATGAGACCCTGTCTCTAAAAAAAATAATAAATTATAATAAATTATAAATGTAGCATGAAACTATTATCTCTTTAAATTTTATGTGCAGATATATTTTAACATCACTTTTTTATATCCCTCAATGAGGTTCTATAAGGGTATTTAATACAACTAAGTTGTATATAGCACCGAGTTCATGTATGTCTACCCATTTATCTAAACCACTTGTTATAAAAATTCCCACATGAAAAATTTTATTTTTTATATTTATTCTGGAAATGTATTGATATACATCTATTCCTGGGCTACAATTATTTCCTTCTGTTGTGAAGAGATTCATGGCTTGGTCAACTTTTAAAAAATATATCAAAATCACATGTTTGAAAAAAGACAGTTGTACAAGGCTTTTAATAAAAATACAGCATCCTCTTGAAATACTCCTTCTGATACTAATTTATCTTCCCTAGATGTGACCACTTTCCCCTGTTTCAGTTGTTTCTTTGGGAATACTACATCTATAATTTAGTGGGAAATGTGCTTATACTATTACTTACTGATTTTTTAAAAAATTCTAAATGGTCTTTATTGGCTTTTGCTACTATGGAAAAGAGGAAGCACATTCTCTCTCTCTCTCTCTCTCTCTCTCACACACACACACACACACACACACACACACACACACACCCACCACCACCACCACCACCACCACCACCACCACCATAATCACTATACGTTATTTTTCTCATTCCATCTAGCCAATATAATTATATTTTTGTTAGAGCAATATTAAGTGGTTAATTTATTAGGGTAATACAAGCATTATTCAAAGCCAAATGAGGTAATGTACTGTGATTATATTTTCTTTTTTTATAGGACTTGTACTTGTTTCTTCCTCCAAAGTTAACTGTCTTGTTATAGTTTTCTGAGTGTCTACCACTAATATATACCCATATTCTCAACAGAGATATAAATCTCTCAATACTTTAAAAAACATCAAGAAATCTCTCAATTGAATCTTTTTCTTGAAGACATTACATCTGGAGTTTTCTGTCACCCTACTCTAACCTTGTAGGCTGCTCTTTGGGTGTATTTCCCATGAGAGAATGAGAGGCTAAGTGGTTTATGGTGTCCTAACTTCTTCATGTAGGGCCGTTCATCTGATATTCCTGTGTTTAGCCCTGTCTTCTGCTTCATTGTCAGAAGTACCTGGTATTTATAATTCCTGGGAATTTTTCATATTTGGGAACATACACACCAGGTTGCTCTTGGGTTTTTCCACTGCCTGGTTGTGCAGGGCTTTCTCTTTTTGCTAAATCATTTCCCACTAATCCATCTACATTTCTGCCCCCAAAATGTTATTCCTATGCCTTTTCTCCCTTTATTCTTCAAGTTTATACTTTTAATAATTCTTAGTATTGCCTTTTGTTTCAGTTGAGTAGGGAGTTATGGTAAAGAATTGTGATCAATCCAATGTGTTTAACGTGAGGAACCAGTATTGTTTATTTAAAATAATTAGCAGTTTATAGAAAATCCTTTATTTCTTTTTTCAGTCTTCTTCTGTCTTCCCATTTTGCTGAAGAAATTAAAATATTGTCACATTTTAGTTGATTTTCTTATTTTAGAATATATATATATATATGCATGTATATAATCATTGCAAAATTACTAGGTTAGGTATCAAACAGCATTGTGAAGACAAAGGGCTATAACTTATAAAAAGTATGACTGCAGTTTTAAGACTGAATACTCCTTGATAACACCTCAACTCATCTTTTAGACTAGAGATAACTTTCTTTTCTAGATTATGGCCTTTCAGATCAGCTATTGACAAGAGACTTTGCTGCCAGCTCCTGCTCAGTTATACATGTAGCCACCTGAAACCCAAACACAGTAACCTTTATTGTTTTGTTTTTAATAACAATTAATTTCTTTTTATTTTGGAATCATGGGGTACAAGTAGAGATTTGATACATAGTATATTGTGTGAAGTTGAGATGTGGGATTCTGACGAGCCCACCCCAGGGTGAACATGGGACCCAATGGATGGTTTGGTATCCCTCATCCCCCGTCTCTCTCTCCTTCCTTCGTCAATGCCTAGTGTCTATTTTTCCTATCCTTGTGCCCATGTGTGCCCAGTGTTTAGTACCCAATTATGAATGAGAACATGCAGTATCAGTTTTATGTTTCTGTGATAATTTACTTAGAATAATGGTCTCTAGCTGCATCCCTGTTGCTGCAAAGAACATAATTTTGTTCTTTTTGTGTGACTGCAAGTATTTCATAGTGTGTATGTACCACATTTTCTTTATCAAGTCCACCATCAATGAGCTTCTAGGTTGGTTCTGTGTTTTTGTTATTGTGAATAATACTGAAATAATATATGACTGTGAATGTGTTTTTGATAGAACAATTTATGCTCCTTTGGGTATATTCCCAGAAGTGAGACTGCTGGGTCAAATGGTAACTCTATTTTTAGTTATTTAGGATATCTTCAAACTTCTTTCCACAATGGTTAAACTAGCTTCCTTTCCCACCAACAATGTACAATTACTCCCTTTTCTCCATAGCCTTACCAACATCTGTTGTTTTCTGACTTTTTAATAATAACCTTCCTGACCAGTGTGAGATAGTATCTCATTGTAGTTCTGATTTGCATCTCTCAGTTGACTGATGATGCTGAGCATTATTCCATATGTTTGTTGGCTGCTTGTAAGTCTTCCTTTGAGAAGTGTCTGTTCATGTCCTATGCTTACTTTTTAATATGGTTTTGTTTTTTTCCCATCAATTCGTTTGAGTTCCTTGTAAATCCTGGATGTTAGGCTTTTGTCAGATACGTCATTTGCAATTTTTTTTTTCTCATTCCATGGGTAGTCTCTTT
>CAUYQG010138632.1:0-10815 GCA_963574415.1 Tarsius wallacei | reverse complement strand
CCGATGTGCCTTCACCTTTTGCGTTTCTGATTGTGTTTATTTGGGCTTTTTCTCTCTTTTTCTTGGTCAGTCTAGCTAGGGGACCATCAATCTTGTTTATCCTTTCAAAGAACCAGCTTTTTGTTTCATTGATTTTTTTTTGGTATTATCTTTATGTCTTCTATGTCCTGGATTTAGGCTTTTATTTTGGCGATCTGGATTCTTCTGCTGAAGTTAGGGTTTTGATGGTCTTGCTTTCCTAGCTTCCTTAGGTGACTTGTTAGGCTGTTAACTTGTGATCTTTCCATTTTCTTCATGTGTGTTTGTAGAGATATGAGTTTCCCTCTCACTATTCTTTTCATGGCATCCCAGAGATTTTGGTAAGATGTTTCTTCATTTTCTTTTGTTTCCAGGTATCTTTTTGCGGGGGTCCAGACTCTGCTGATCAGGGCCTGAATTGGGGGGAGGGAATGAGGAAAGAAAGAGACAGAGAAACAGCGGGATTGGGAGGACTCCCTCTCAGGTAGCAAGGGGTGAGAGAGAGCAAATTTATTTTACTGTATGCCTTTTATATAGGACAAAAATCTCACAAAAGAAGGCTGAAACCATACAAGCAGGATATGTTAATGTCTGCACTAAATCACACAAGCAGGGTAAGTATCAATGACTAAACTATGCATATCTTAACATCTATGCTAAACAGGGCAATCACTTAGGACAAGCAGGTTCCTGGCCAGACTTGGTGCCACTTGGCTATCCATAGAAATGCAACCAAAAGGCCAGGGGAGAAAAAGGAAATGTAGGCTTAGTTCCTTGAACATAAAACAAAGAACACAAGGACTATGTCAGCATGTGCTAATATCAGGAAGTCCTCCATTTCATTTAGGTTTTCGATTTTGTTTCCATACAGGTGTGCATAGTAATCTCTGATAATCTTTTGTATTTCTTCAAGGTCCACTGTGATTTGATCTTTTGCATTTCTGATTATGTTTATTTGGGGTTTTTATCTCTTTTTCTTGGTCAATCTGGCTGGGGCCCATCAATCTTGTTTATCCTTTCAAAGAACCAGGTTTTTATTTTGTTGATTTTTTTTCTATGATATTTTTGTCTTCTATGGCCTGTATTTGGGCTTTTACTTTGGTGATTTGGATTCTTCTGCTGAAGTTAGGCTTTTAGTGGTCTTGTCTTTCCAGCTCCTTAGGTGATATGTTAGACTGTTAATCTGTGATCTTTCCATTCCCTTGATGTGTGTTAGTAAAGAAATGAATTTCTTTATGTAAATTGGAACTGGTAACCAATTCCTGATCAAAACCCCAAATGCCCTTGCCGTAAGATATAAGATAGACAAGTAGGACCTCATTAAACTGAAAATCTTCTGCAAAGCAGAAAGAAAAAAATGGTCATGAGAGTGGAGAGACAGCCCACAGAATGGGAAAAAATATTCGCCAGCTGTATATGTGACAAAGGCCTAACATCTGGGATATACAAGGAACTCGAATGTGCTGAAAAGAAAAAAAAACAGTCCTATTAAAAAGTGGGCAAAAGATATGAATGGAAACTTCTCAAAAGAAGACATACAAGCAGCCAACAGATACATGAAAAAATACTTACCCTCACTAATCATCAAAGAAATGCAAATTAAAACTGCATGAAGATACCACCTAACACCAATCAGGATGGCCATCATCAATAATTCAAAAAACAACAGATGCTAGAAAGGATGCAGGGAAAAGGAAACACTTCTACACTGTTGGTAGGAGTGTAAACTAGTACAGCCTCTATGGAAAACAGTGTGGTGATTCCTAAAAGATCTAAAAATCGACCTCCCATATGACTCCGCAATTCCCCTACTGGGAATATACCTGGAGGAACTCAAATCACTCTGTGAAAAAGAAACCTATGCATGCATGTTTATTGCAGCATTATTCACAATAGCAAAAATATGGAACCAACCTTGCTGTCTTCAAAAGTGAACTGGATTTAAAAATGTGGTACATATAAGTGATGGAATATTATGCAGCCATAAAGAAGGACAAAATTATTAACTTCACTGCAACTTGGATGGATTTAGAGTCTATCATACACAGTGATCTATCACAGAAAGAAAGAACTGAATGCCACGTGTTCTCACTCATAAAAGAACCCTGAACAATTATCATAATACTATAAGAAAGTGTTTGGCAGTAGTGGGAAACTGCCAGGGGAGGGATGGGTGGTACACACTTCATCAGTAAAGGTACCTGATCTCAAACCAGGTGAAATGGGGACCAAAGTAAGGCCCAAACTTTACCTGTACAATTACTATTTTTATACCTAATCCTGAATTGTAACCATCTTTAAAATTAAAATTAAAAAAGAAATACAAAGCAAGAAAATACCATCTTTAATTTGATTGACAAAAATTATAAATAATAATAATGTCCATTGTATATGCTATCAGTGCCCAAGAAAATTTGAACCCTCTTTTAAGAGATCTTATACTATATATCAAAAATTCTAAAAAGGCACAAACTCTTTGACCCAACAATTGCACACATTTGAGGTTGGGATTCAGGATTGATTTTAAGTGAAAATGGATGTGTATTTTAAAAATTTGTTCATAAGCATTTCCCATATAGCATTCTTTTTAATAGTGAGAAAATTAAAACAACTTAAACTTTTATCAATAAATAAATAATTATCTATGGGGAACTCATAAAATGAAATACTATGTGATCATTTTAAATGATGTTCTAAAAGATTATTATAAACACTGGAAGTTTTCAAGATAGTTTCTCACGTGAAAAGATGGGTTACAAAGCAGTGTACAGTATGGTTCATATATGCTCAGATTTATTTATATACACAGGAAAAAATGGGATAATAGTCATCAAAATGTTAACAGAATATATTTCTTGCTGATATTTTCTTTATTCTCTGTTTGCTTATCTAGAAATATGACAGTTTCTATTATGTGTATGTTGATAATTTAATGGTTTTGTTTCCAAAAAAGTTGAAAGTGACATTGGTAAGTTTCACTGGTGCCTACTGGGAATATTCTGAAAGCAGCTTGACATGGAAGCTATGACTTTTTCAAAGTAAGGTTGAGCAGTAGCTGGGAGTGGGAATCTGCACATAATATGTGGTTCAGCAGGTGCCGACACCTACCCAGTCTGCTTTAGAGACTCTGGGGTTCATGGCTATGTGTATAAGAATAAAAAACATGGCAACATTGGGCACTTGGGAAGTTCTGCGATGGGACTTGTCCTGTGTGAAAATAAAAAATAAAGGGGAACCTTTGTGCTTTTCACTTGGAAAGAGAGGTTATCCTTTACAGCATCATGGGGATGAAAATGGCAGCAATACTTGGATGGATTTAGAGTCAATCATACTCAGTGATCTATCACAGAAACAAAGAACACAGTACCATATATTCTCACTCATAAGTGTACTTTGAAAAATTATCATAATACTATAAAAAAGGGATTGGCTGTAGTGGAAAACTGCCAGGGAGGAGGGGTGGGATTGGCAGTTAAGGGAAACTGCCAGGGGAGGGAGGGGCACACCTCATCAACAAGGGTACCTGCATAATCAACATATGTATACTTAACCCTGTATTGTACCCCACATCTTTAAAATTAAAAAAAAAAGAAAGAAAGAAAGTGGTGGGAATAAATTTCCTTAACAATGTGCTCCAAGATATCATTGCAGGTGGTAGATCTAGATGAAAGCGCATTAAGAGCAGACAAGTGACAGCAGCAGAAGCCTCTTGTAGAATCCTGTTTAGAGAAACAACCTCAAGCTCCTGACAGAAATAAATGAGCAACAGATATGAGTAAGCATGCCCAGGACTCTGAAAATATCTGCATTAGGGAGTCTGTAAACATTTGCAAGGCAAGTCAATAATTAGGAGGATTAAGAGCATTATATTTTCAGTTATGAATACATATGTTTCTTTAAACTCAGGTTGGGTGAAGCAAGACACATACCAGTTACACTATAAAGATCTATGGTCCCAGCATATCTCCCCAGTTGATGCTTAAATTTTTGCCATCAACTATATGTGCCTAGGATTAAAAATTACCCCTGGCTTGTGCCTTTACTACTTCTTTCAATATGTAATTATAAAAACATTGGAATGGGGAGCAAGCATAAAAAATAATGGGGAAAATGGGAACAGCTTTTGATGGAGAATTAACATGAATTAAAGATGGTCATAAATTCTTTGCCACTCTTTCCACTAAATAGTGGAGCCTGCTTAAGTGATTTTTTTGTTACTGATATGGTACAAACTGATGATACTATGTCAGTTCTGGGCCCAGTTCTTGAGAAAATGCTAGCACCTTCCTCCTAAGTCACTGGGAGTCTTGAGCAGTCATGTAAGAAATGCAGCTTCTCTACTAGGCATATCTAGTAGAGGGCCCTGAAGCTACATGGTAAGGGTGGAAGGAGCCGGTGAAGTGAGCTCAGCTTTCTAGCTCTCCCACTGAGGCACTGGTTATGTGAGTGCCATGTGTCTTGACCACTCCAGACCAGACAGGCTGCCCACTGACTGCCACTGAATCACCCATCATTGCCATGTAAAACAGAAGAACTGCCCAGCAGAGCCCTTCCTGCCTGAATCCTTGACCCACAAAACTGTGAGCTGTGATAATAAAAAAGGGCTGTTATTTTTAGCCATTAAGATTTAGTGTTTGTTACTTAGTAATACATAACTAGAATAATAGAAGAGTCTTCATGTTCAACATGGTTTTGCCCATGACCTTCCTCTTGCCCCACAGCCAGCTGAGACTTTTCTTTGTGTATATTCTTTGTGCAGATTCCCCCAAGAGGATATAGGCTTTACTTCCTGGAGAATGTTACAGTTATGTTACCAAGAAACACAGAAGCAGTTTCATGAGTGGTGGAAAAGGAAGTCCCCTAAGCAGGGCTATTTTATCCCACTACTCCCCTTAGAAGTCCCCTAAGATCTGCTTCACTCTGCCCTCACCCTTTTCATACAGGATGTTCCTATCTTGTTTTTTCAGTGAGCAGCTTCTCAGATTGTGTTCAGAGGACTGCCTTAGCTAATTAGGGAAGATGATTCTGTCTGATGGTACTGAATAGCTGAATCTGAAAGCCTCCAAACTTGCAGATTATTTTCTACACTTATTGTGCCACTTTTTGTTCTGTTGAAAATAGCTAACATCCATGCAGGTGACTTTCTTATGATAAATGGAAATAATAACATCCACCTTTGAAATACCTCAGAATTATTGTAAGAGTCAAGGGAGATGAGGTGGGCGGTAGCTTTTTGTAAATGTTAACATGTTATGCACTTGCAATTTGTTATTACTATTATCATTACTATTAAGGAATTAGCAAATTATAGATAGTGTTGGAACATGTGGGCTTAGCATTGTGTGATCTTAGGCAATTAACTTAATATCTCAGCAATTTTCTCATCCCTAAAATAACAGTGTTTACTAAATAATATTCAAGGTTCTCTCCAGCTCTCAAATAATGTGGCTGTGAGTTTTGAGAACCTATTTTGGCAAGTTAGTGAGAGATATTCAAAGACAAATGTCCCTCCACCCCTGCTGTCTTAGAATTTATTATATAGTTAAGATAATTTATACTTAAGAGGAAAACAAATAATTCCGATAAATCTTTTAAACACAGATTCCATGGGTCCTAAATGTCTCTGAGAGGAAATTTTCCAGATACTGAATCTGAACACACTGGGCATCTTCTGTTTGCATCTCACACCCCAGACCCAATCTCATGCCTAGCAAGCTGATCTGTATAGGCTACATTAATGTGTTTTCTGGTCTCAGAGTATCTGACTGGATTCAGTCAGTTGAAAGGCCCAGCAAGAGACAGAGAGAAAGAAGCAAGAGGTCATAGTATTTATCCTCCCAGCTCCCTCCCTAAGAAGTCATCTGGGAATGTGTGTTCACTTGACCCAAGGACAAACTGTCTCTCAAGGCTGCCTTCTTCACATGACTTTATCCTTCCAGGTTCTGAAAACTGGTCTCTCCCCTTCACCCTTTTGCTGTAGGTAGGAAAATAGCTCAGCTGTAACTAATCCTAGAATGTTTTATAATCCCTCTTGGAGTAGGCAACCTCTGGGATGAACTGAATGCTTGTATCCCCTCAAAATTTATTTGTTAGAATCCTAACTACAATGTGATAGCATTAGGTGGTAGGACCCTTTGAAGGTGATTAGACCATGAGGGTAGAGTGCATAAGGGGAGTTGTGCTCTTATAAAAGAGACCCAAGAAAGCTCCTTCATCCTTTCAACTATGTAAGGACACAGAGGGATAACCATCTATGAATCAGAAAGCAACCCCTCACCAGATACAAATCTGCTGGAGGCTTGATTTTGGACTCTCCAGACTTCAGAACTGTAAGAAACAAATGTTTGTTTAAGATTCCTAGTCTATGGTACTCTTGTTATGGCAACCTGAACAACTACACCACCAAGATGGCCTCCAATTGTCTCTGCTTCCTACTATTCAAATTGTGTAGGATTCTCGCCTCCTCCTGAATATGAGGGAAATGTATTGATTCACTTCTAGCAAGTAGAATACATCATAAGAGATAGGATGTCATTTCTGAAGTAAGTATAAAAGCCTGATTTCTGCCTTGGCCACTCTCTCGGATCACTCTCCTTAGAGGAAACCAGCTGCCATGACCCAGAATAGCCCTGTGGAGAAACCCTCACAACATGGGAGCAAGGCCTATTCACACTTGTGTGAGTGAGCTTGGAAGTAGTTCTTTCATCCCTAGTCAGGTCTTTCAGTAAGACTGCATCCCTGGCTGATAGCATACTTGCAATCTCATGAGACACCTTGAGCCAGAGACAACTAGCTAAGTTGTGCCTGAATTCCTGATCCCAAATAAACTGTGAGGTAATACATGTTTGTTGTTTTAAGCTGCTATAATTTTGAGTGATTAGTTATATAGTGACGAATAACTAATATACCTTGTGATTTTTCTACATACTGGCTATGCCTTCATAAATAATCCTTTTATTAAGTGTTCTTCAAATTATAGTAATTTGACTATACCAGCTATTTCCTGTTGGGATCAAGCATAAAATACTATTTCCAGGTATGTAAGTGAAATGAAATATTCTTCTCAGGTTTGTGTCCCCAAAGACAAAAAAGAATAAATTATGGTTGAAAATAAAAGTTTCCCTGAGTCTTTGAGGATCCTAAGGCCCTTGAAAGAGTTCAGATTTACTTTCTAAGGGTTGCAGGTAGGAGGATTTGCGGTTTTAAGGATTTAAAAGAAAAACAACTTCTTAGCTTCAGTCTGAAAAATAGAGGTGCAGACCATTTTTCCCAAAGTACATCCCAAATCACTAGAGAACAACACATACAGATTGATAAATTTCAGACTAAAGTATCCATAGAATAAATGAGTGAGTAATTCTTCAAGGACTGGACACATAGTGCCCCAGGCTTAGGAGTCTATAAAGAAGGAAGAGAATCTCCTTTATGGAACCTCGCACTCCTTTGTGGGACCTCAGAAGCCTTGGTAACTGACATGTCACTAGAGTTGAAGCAGCTGAGAGACAGTGGGAAGCAGAAGAGGGACTATGGCATTAAATGATGGTGACAGCAATAGTAAACCGGAATCCTTACTTCTTGCTTTTGTAAGTCAGACTACCAACACCCACCCTGATCTCCCAACTTCTCCACAGGTACCTTTCGAAGGAGAGGTGGGAATCAAATCAATTCCTGGTTAAATTAAAGAGCATTTTTTAAACAGTGATATTAGATATGAATGAATTCATTCAACCGACCTAATGAAGTGAATAGAATCTCTGATAAAGTCCTTCTTTGTCCAAATCCTTGGCTGAGGATTCAGACTTTATTCAAGCTTCACACATTCCTAACTCTACAGGGTTGGTATTAAGGCTCTACTAGAAGATAGAAATTTAGTTTGTTATTCTCTAGAGACTCTACTAATTTCAGATTTGCGATTTTCACTTTTCTCTGAGGTTAAGGTTTTATTTGGAATTACTCAAAGTTTTTGCGACCTTTTCTCTCATTCAAAATTTTGGTCAGGGAGAAAACAGTTTCTCTCTAGAAAGAGGAAGTGAATCCTTGTGGTTTAAGCAAAAAGAAAAAAAAATGTATATATAAAATATGTGAAATATATATATAAAATCTTTAAAACTGGCCAAATTCTGAAGTTTAATTCCATTGGCAAATCTAAATGTTCTTCTTGAGTGATCAAAATAATTTTAAAAGGCTCTCCTGGAGGATAAAGTAATTCCCAAAGCTAAGATACTGTTTCTCCCCATTGAAAGGCACCTTAGGTGACTAAGGTCTTGTGGAAGTATTGGAGCTTTTTGATTGCAACATGAAATTGTCTAATAGGAAATCTCTTGAGAAGAACATACGGGGAAACTTGCTTATCCCAGTGAACTTGCATAAAGGCTGAAAACCTGGTGTCTTAAATTCCCAAGTTTCTTGGAACCACCAAGGCATGTAAAAGGGAAGAACCAGCTCAAGGGTGATAACTTGAGAAGATATTCCCTCCAAATAACAAAAGCAATCCAAAACAAACTGCCATAAGGTAACTCAAAAAGGGAAATTTAAATGATAAGCAATGATATCTCTAAAACCAAGTCTTCCTTTGAAGAATGGAGAGATCAACCATTAAAAACACAAGATGAATGTATGTTTAATACCTACAGCATCTTTTCACAAAAAAAATTGGAAAAATGGTCTTCCATAATAGACAGTCCAAATTACATTGGCCAGAATGAGGTATCTCTAAAATACCTAAGTTAGTTTATCTGTGCACTCTATTAGACAAAGCTGGCTCTAAAATAAAGCAAAATAACTGAAAGACTTGTTTTCAATGGTATTTAGAAGCTTTTAAAAGAGGTCTGATAAAGTCATTTCCTTAAAGGAGGAAAACAAAATATCATATAAAACAATTTCTTTTTTTTTTAGTTGGAGTCTCACTCTGTCACCCAGACTGGAGTGTAGTGGCATGCTCATGGCCACCACAGCCTCCACCTGCTGGATTCAGGTGATCCTTCTGTTTCAGCCTCCCAAGTAGCTGGAACTACAGGCACATGCCACCACGCCCAGCTAATTTTTTGATTTATTGTAGAGACAAGGTCTTATCAAGTTGCCTAGTCTTGTCTCAAACCCCTTGGGCTCAGGCAATCCTCTCGCCTCAACCTCCCAAAGGGCTGGGATTACAGGCTTGAGTTACTGTGCCTGGTTCTAAAACAATTTTTAAATTCAAAAAGACTGACAAAATGTATGCCTTCCCTACAGTTTCTCCTTTGCTTTTGTCAGAACTTTCTTGTTCAGACTTACCTCTTCTTTCTTCTGCTGTTTTGGTTCCTTTTGGGGAATACCTTGTGTACAGTAGAGGAAAACATACTTTGGCTTATCAACCATGGTCAAAAATAGAACTTAAGGGAACAACATAAATATTCTTGGATCTTCTTCAGGTGCCTACTGGATTTACTAGAGAATTCAAATTAAACATTCAAACTTATGACCCTGGATTCTCTGATTTATACAGATTGGTTCATCTGTTAGTGTCACAAAGTAAATTCAAAGATTGGATAGCAGAAGCAATCTAGAGAAGTCTTTAGAGGACTTCTATAAATTTTCTGAAGCAAATAGTAAATGGGCCCATGACACTGCCGAATATTTACTAGATGCTATCCCCTTAGTTTTCCAAAGTATTTGATTGAAGTAAAATAAAATAAAATAATTTTGACTAAACCTTAATAAGCCTGGGATGTTATACTAAGAAAGATCATTTTTAATGTTTAAACAATATTTAGGCTTTACAAAAAAAGTTATGCTAATCACCAAAATGATACTCTCCTTAACAAAAACATTATAAATGGATTAGCTAAAGAATTAGCAATTATAATAGACAATGTCCCAGATGGGCTATCTCTCAAATTCATGATTTAGTTTATCTTGTCAATAAAAAGTCTTGTATGCTAACCAAGGAAGAAAAGAAAATGAATTAAGCAGAAAAAGCAAATAAGATCATGAGTTTACAACTAAAACAGTTGTCCAATCAATGTGTAAATTCTAAATAGCCCAATAAGTTCAAAAACAGACTCAATTAGGCATTTAGCAATTACTGCAAAAAGTTTGACCATTTCAAGAGATTGTTAAAAAAATAAAATAGAAAGAACAGAAATCAAAGAAAAAGAAGAAAAATGCTCTGAGAAAATCAAAGAGACCTTCTCTTTTCTCCTAGCTAGTATCCTAGAGAAATTGAAATTAACTTAAATTGAAATTAATTTAAAGAAAGAACAAACACAAGCTCTTATTGACACTGAAGCTACATTATCAGTAGCTCCCATTCCTCAGAGTAAGAAAACAATACAAGTGGTGGATGTAACAAATACTTCTATATCAATATGTAAATCTCAACTTATAGTTTTTCAGTTAAGTTCCCTACAGGGAATACATGATTTTCCTCTTGGTCCTCTCAGCTCCTATCCATATGTTAGAAAGAGATTTTTTTACAATTATATAAAGCTCACATCTCTCTCTCAAAATGATCGTGGGAATGTATTTAGAATTAGAAGATAAAGGAGAATTATTAGGTTCAAAATATTTTTCAAATTATGATCCTTTAAATTTACAAGTTGCAATTTGTATTGTCATAAAAGAAACTAAATTGCTAAATAGTGGAAGAATTATAAGATCTGTTAAAAATAGTACCTGAATAGCCGGGCTCAGTGGCTCAGCCTGTAATCCCGCGCCTTTGGGAGGCTGAGGTGAGTGGATTGCCTGAGCCCGTGGGTTCGAGACCCGCCTGGGCAAGCGAGACCTCATCTCTACAATAAATCAAAAAATTAGCCGGGCGTG
>CAUYQG010138629.1:0-14778 GCA_963574415.1 Tarsius wallacei | reverse complement strand
CACTCAAAAAAATAAAAAATAAAATAATAAAAATAAAAAGTAGGTAGACAATATATTTCTTTACAGCTCTCAATGAATAGTTAACTACATGACTCAGATTGGGAGAGGACAAAGCAGGTCTCCACAGCAAGTAAGACCTACAGTGCACTTTTAATAACATGCAAAAATGCACCCATTTGTGAACATCCAAGGGGCTATTCTTATAAGTGAACCCTGAACATTTATCATAATACTACATGAAAAAGATTGGCAGAACCAGGTCACTGCCAGGGGAGGAAGGGGAGGGGGTACATAACATTAATAGGTGATCCCAAAGCAGGTGAACTGAGGACCAATGGGAGGCCCAAACTTCACCTGTATGGTGACCACTCATGTACTTAACCCTGAATTGTACCCCACATCTTTAAAATAAAAAACCAAAAAAGATTTAATGCGGCAACAATTATATATTTTACTTCTGTCTGTGGGCATATGAGTGAACATGATCTAAATATGTAAAACACCGTATTTGAGAAACAAGTAAATTATTTAAAAATTTTATACCAAAGTGCAATAATATCCAAATAAAAAAGTAGGCACATGGAAGAATAAAGTTTAAACTTGGATATAATTGAATTCCAAGTTCATAGCAACTTTGTTTACAGGAAAACATAATGGAGCCCTTGTCACATCCTCCCCCCTACTGCCCCAATCAAGGACAAAGTCTATGTACTTATAAATATGTTAACAATTTCATCTGTAATGTTTGTCTATGAGGAACATAAACATGCCTTTGAGTGGGGCAAATGCCAGTCTTATTTCACCAAGCTGAGGGAACGAATTCCTTCCCTTGGGCTTCCACCTAGAGAAATGTTAGTGAGGAATAAATGGCCTCTCCTTGACTCTTGAAGACTGTATATTTATTTTTGGGTCAAACTTAGTGGTCTTCCTTTTGACTTTTCTCTCTATATCTCTTTCTCCAACCTCATTCACACTGTTTGCCTGATAAAGCTGAAGGTTATGTAAATCGGACATTTAATTTGACCTTGTCTGGAGGCTATGCCTTTAGAGACGGACTTATATTATATCAACTCTGATGTGACATAGCCATCCCAACATATGGGATGGCTTTGTTGGTCATTCAGGAAGTTTTTTTGATGTGATGTGTATTCCCTGGTCCTCTTCATGAAAAAAAAATGTTTATACCTGTGGGCATATCCAGATGGCAGTGAAAGACACGCATTCATGAGAGCAGCATTCAGCAATTCACGGTTGCCAAAGTATGCAGCAAAGGCATGCCCTCTGCCACTCCACTGCCTCTTAAAGAAACAGTCTCTAAGGCAACAGACTAGCACCCTTGAGGCCAGAGACCCCTAGTGTTTTAGAGGAGAGGGAGGGGAGGGGGGAGAGTAGAGAGACAACATAAAATAATACCAAGAAAAGCATTTTTCTGTCATTGTTCTGGCAACTTTAAAAGGGGAAAGAGTGGGGGAACAGGGGAGGGAGCTCAGGGTTTTCCACTTTGGGTCTCAATAGAAATTTAATTCAGGACTGCCCTATGCATTGTGAGCATAATGCCCCTTTCATAGGTTAATTTCAGGGACATAGGCGATTAAAGGCCCAAGGCATGACCGAAGGGACAGGCTCTGGGCTCCAGGTCCATGATTGTCAGGTGGTGAATAGGCAGGCACTCTGATTGTCTTGGAATTTGTGGCATTCTTGGGATTGCTTTTTCTGTATTATATTCCCTTAACGCTGTCACTGAAATGGCAAAATGTCACCTGAGCAAGTTAAGTGTTATCAAGGAGGTATTGAGACCACCAGTCTTAGTGGAAAGGGTTTTCTCACTGGATCACCTCCAAGTATAGATAAACCTCAAGTGTCAGCTTCTAGCTATTGTAACCACCTGTGGTATAGACTGTAAGTCCAGTAGGCAACGGAGAAGGCTATTATGTCTTTTACAAAATTTGGCACATTGTTACTGCATAATACCTGATATATTAAGGACTGAGGAAAGGCTTTTTCCATAGGTGCAGAGAACAGCTTTAAAAATTACTTGAATTATAAGAGAAGAATGGTGTCTGATAACTGGAGTTGCATGTGCTTAATTTGGGTGTTATTAGAGAAAAAGACAAGTTCCCAAGCATTACAATAGAAGCCTGAAGAATATTATTTAAGTATTGCCGGGCTCGGTGGCTCAGCCTGTAATCCCAGCACTTTGGGAGGCCAAGGTGAGTGGATTGCCTGAGCCAACGCGTTCGAGACCCGCCTGGGCAACTGGGTGAGGCCTCATCTCTACAATAACTCAAAAATTAGCCAGGTGTGGTAGCGCGCGCCTGTAGTTCCAGCTACTTGGAAGGCTGAGGCGGAAGGATTGCCGGAGCCCGGCAGGTCGAGGCTGCAGTGACCGGGAGCAGCCACTGCACTCCAGTCTGGGTGACAGAGTGAGACTCCAACTCAAAAAGAAAAAAGAAAAAAAAAAAATCACAAAGCAAAAAAACAAAACAAAACAAAAACCCCAAAATATTATTTAAGTATTATTGGAATGGTGGCATGCATGGCACTTTCCAAAATGAACTAGACTGTCATGAACCTGTCTGGTTGAATTTGCGTAATGGTTGAATTGGCATAATGTCAAATTCATCCTTAACACCATGTGAAGTGAAGTAGGACAGTCTAACAGAGTTAGAAGAACTTCCCCATATTCAAGTTTATTTCCTTTAGTGTAACTCGGTGCTGGATATTTAACAGAGAAGGACCCAAGTGAGTGGACTGGCTTGTTCATATTCCTTGATATGGCACAGCAGAGGGTGAGTGGGGGTTTGATGCAGTCTTCACAGGAACCCACTAGGTGACAAAGGCAATGAGATCGCCCTTGTTTCATATGCTCCTTTGCTGCGGCCGGCACGGCTGCCTTGAGGGTCCCAAGAGAGAACGGTGAGAGATTAAGAAAGACACAGACACAACGACATAAAGAAAAGCTGGGGCCAGGTGGGACGCTTTACTCTGATGGAGGAGAAGTGGCCCCGAACTAGCTCAGCACGTTTGTTTTATAATCAAGCACAAAGGAAGTTGGAAGGGATTCAAGGTCTGTGAGGGCCATAACAGAATTTTGTTGCCATCTAAAGGCGAGCTGTTCTGCGGTTATCTTGTTGTAGCTCAGGTTTTATTTATACTATATGCACCTGGATGTGTGGGCATCTGAGATGCTGTTCCGTGTAGCAGGCTGCATCCCTTGCCTTTGGCTAGGATGCAGAGCCACCAAGCGAGACCTTGCCTTCGCTTGGGGCCTTTACTCAAGGCCTGCTACAGTGACAGCGCTCATCCGCCTCCCACATCACATCTGTACCCGACACCCCTTTCCATGAGGTGCATGAAGATTCCTATCATTTATACCAGCGAGCTGGCAGAAAGGGCCCTTGGCACTCACAGAATCTACTGCCATGTAAGGGATTGCTCGCTGTATCCCAGATAACCTATGACATTGGACTCTTCCTCAATGCCATCCAGCTACAGTAGGCCTGGCCCTGGCTCACCCCAGTGACATTCTGTTAACCACAAGAGGCCCTGGAAACTTTCAGTCATTTTCTGGATTGAGATGCTATCCATTCCCTACAAACTCATTAGGCAGAGGCGAGGTGAGCTGGCGAAGCCTTCGCGAGGCCTCAAATAGGCAGAGCTGTGGGGATACCCTCTGAGAACCTCATCTCTCATATCTGAATCAAAATGGAGTCAGAGGGCTCAATGGAGCCACATGAGAGTCACTCCACAGTCTGCCTTTAAGCTGGTAAATTTTAAATCATCTAGAAAGGAGAGATAACTGTTCCTTTTGTAATATTTCCAGAAGGCAATACTGCATATAATCCTCTGAAAGTTGATTCCATGCTATAGCCCCCATAGACAGCCTGTGTCAAATTAAAATCCTCACTTTTCTTACTATATGTTAGCTATGCATAAAGAGAACAATTTATCATTCTACATGTTCCTAAAATTTCCTGTCAAAGGAATTTATGAGTCTCCGACTTGTACATAGATTCTAGTTCATAAAAATGTTTGGCAATTTGCAACCTATTTAGATATAATATGCAGTAATAATAGTAGTAACAACAATATTTGTTGTGTGCTTACCATGTGCCAAGTATACTTCTAAATGCTTAATGTGTTTTAATTCACTTGTTCCTCTTTAATAACCATATGAGGTAGTATAGTATTATCTTTCATAAAATATTAAAAGTTGTGTCATTAGAAGATTAAATAACTTTGAAAAGTCACACTGAGGCCGGGCGCGGTGGCTCAAGCCTGTAATCCCAGCACTTTGGGAGGCTGAGGTAAGGGGATTGCCTGAGCCCACGGGTTCGAGAACAACCTGGACAACTTCACAAGACCTCATCTCTACAACAACAACAACAAAAATTAGTCAGGTGTGGTAGCCTGCACCTGTAGTTCTGGCTACTTGGAAGGCTGAGGTGGATCGCCTGAAGCCAGCAGGTTGACCCTGGGGTAGACATGTGCATGCCACTGCACTCCAGCCTGGGTGAAAGAGTGAGACTCCAACTCAAAAAAAAAAAAAAAGTCACACTGATAGCAATTAGAAGAGTCAAGAATCAAACCAAACCTGGCCTGAGAGTGTATGCAGTTAATACTGCCATGATGTGAAAATTCTTTTGTTTGTTTTTTTAACTAGGTCCTCAACCTCGACCAGAAGGACCTTTCAAGTATATTATGCTTCTGAGATGGACTTGTCGTCTAACAGAATTGTAAGACTTATAATGTTTAAGACAATGTGTATGGGCGAGAGAAAATGTTCTCATCAGATCTCAGCCCTGTTCAGAATTTTTTTGCTCTGCTTTATAACAGTGAAAAAAGACATTAAAAAGTTTTCCTATATCCCCACCCCCCATCTCTGTTTTGGTTGTTTTTGCTTGTGTTATTTAGATTCTAAAGGAGAAACAGATTTGTATATTGCTGAGGCTTTGGGTGCACACAGGATTAGAATGGAAAGTGTACTCTGGTGTACTAGATTTTTCTTTCAGGAGCAGAGAAGGCAGAGAGAAGGGACTGGTCTGGGCACAACTGGGGAGACCTGATGGCCATGCTGGAAAAAGGTCAGCGTAAGGAGCTTATTTTTCTCCCCTTTTTTCATTTCTTCATTTCATGCCGTCGTTAGATATGTTACATGGATTCCATCCTGGAGAGAGAGAGAGAGAGAGAGACAAGGATATGATAAGAGCTAGAGATGTAGGCACTCCTTGTAGGCTCCCTCTAAACTGAGGTCCAGAACCTTGATCTCCCAGCTATGGGAGCATTGAGAGATATGCTCCTTGCAACAGAAGCACTGTAGTCACTGACTGTGAAAGTGCAGGTTGTTCATACCCTGTAAAGGGCTATTTCCTTCTGGGGATTTCTTCTCTTAGGGACATTGCATTTCACCTCCTTGCTGTGATTGACTGCATGCAAATTATCCCAATATGTTGATACTGGAGATGATTAGTGCTAATTCCGCTTTAACCATCCTCACACAGATAGTGGGAAATTTAGATTAAAAAGTTAGTTGACCCCAATATGTTAATGCTAAGAGACCATTGGACTTAAGCTGCCCTTTTATGGGTGTTGGGTTTAAAACTGGAACTTAAGTCATGGTTCATATATGCAACAGGGAAGGGCTGAACTTGGGTCTCTTTAGGGTCTAAATAAATAGATGAATATCTCTACATTTTCTCTCTGGTTCAAAATACATATCATGGAAAAATATTTCTATTATCTACAATCTAGAAATCTGATTAGATAACAGTCTGTTTCTTAGCTGATTGAAGGGTACTGGAATTTTTTTTTTTTTTTTTGGTCATTCTGAATGTAATTGCCTGGAAGTTTGGCCTGGTGCGGTGGCTCAGCCTGTAATTCCAGCACTTTGGGAGGCCAAAGTGAGAGGATTACCTGAGCCTGGGGTTCGAGACCAGCCAGAGCAACTTGGTGAGACTTCGTCTCTACAATAAAACACAAAACCTAGCCGGGCATGGTGGCGTGCATCTGTAGTTTCAGCTCCTTGGAAGGCTGAGGCCGAAGGATCGCCTGAGCCCAGCAGGTCGAGACTGCGGTGGCCATGAGCGTGCCACTGAACTCTAGCCTGGGTGACAAGAGTGATACTCCTACTCAAAAAAAAAAAAAAAAAAGAAATTCATTTTGACAAAGACTTAAGAGAAAGAAGAGCACAGGGGCATAATGATGAAGATGAAAATAAAACCATGCCCACCAGTTTTGTTCTATAACTGTGATAATCATGAGTACATGGGTATCAGCATAAAATACAGTCTTAAAAATATCTTTTGAATGTGAATTGATTTAGAGCAAATATGAGAGGATTTTTCTAAATTTATATAGAATTTAACATTGCATAAACATAGGGAATGCTTTACATCAATGCCGGTTTTTATTCTAATTACTGGAAATGGGCTGTTCTGAGATGGCTGGAGACCTATGATAGAGTAACCGTGTGCAGAATCTGTTCTCCTATTTCAATACTATTGATTAACAATAATAAAAACAGTAGAAATTTCTCCAAGTTCATTCAGTTAGTTTATATCATACTCATTGGTCCAAATAAAAAAGAACTTTTGAAAACTAAAAACAAAAGTCGTAGGTTCTATTCCATCCATAGGACAAATTTCTCTTTGGCTTCAGAGAACCCATTTTCAATGAAGAAATATCACTGGATGAAATGTAATCAAATAAGTTTTAAAGTTTCTCCTCCTATCTCTGCTTTAGTAAGGATCAGGCACTGGAATAAGTGCCCCTGACATTAAGCAATAGGTCATACAATAGCAACTATGTAAAATAGATTGTGTTTGAGATTTCATATGCTAATAATGGATTTTCCTGCTAGACCATCAGGTGTTCCATTCTGAGCGTGGATTGCCAAATAGAGGTGCATATGTTTCCCTCTACAATAATCCTACCTGCTTCACTCTTTATTTTGACCCCCACATACTCCGATATTCCTTCCCCCCCTCATTTTTATTTTAAAGGCATTAGCCTCTAATGCGTTTAACTTCAATGCTTTCCTGTTTCACTTGAAATTAAGGTGCAGGAGCTACCAAATTTTGACCAAGAGAGTCTGTATTACTTATTCACGTAGGTTTAAGGCCTCCTTGAGAGGTCTGTGTGACCTGGAAGATATAAAAGTAAAATGTTTTTATGTAATTCTACTCCACTTATGGTCTTCTGTGAAAGTGGAGAGGGTATTTCTTTAGTTTATTTTAGGTTTTTACTGTATCATTTGTAACAATTTAGGTGTCCATTGTATCATTTGTAACGATCAATTACTAGTACTAAAAAAAGTATTTATTGCTATTACTTTGAATTATTACTTTAAATAGATATAAGTAGACACTTTCATTATAAAAATAAAAATTTATGTTGATTAGCAAAATTATGTTGCAAATTCCTTACAAAACTGAGCTTTTTCTTTAGTTTTCAGGAAAACACAAGACTATGTCTCTTTTATCCTATGCAAGAACCTACTCAATTGCCAAATGTTTCCCCTCTTGGTGAAGTCATATCCATGATGAAGTCAGTACTTTTACATGTAGAGAAAGACACATTGTGTTTCATGTTGAGCCTACTTCAAAAGTCTGTAGTTCTGCTAGTTTCATTCCAGAAGGAAGAACTCCAGATAAACATGTATGACCTTTTGCACCCCAAATGAATCATGGAAAAGACTACAGTAAAATCTGACTGTCCAAAGGAAGTAAAGAGTTCTGAATACAGAAAAGATTTGAGCAACAGTTTCTGAGGTACTACTTCTGTTCTGTAGAGTAGGTTCTAATGCCTTAGGATCCATATAATCTTTGTTTAAGCATAAAACGTCTGTTTGGTTTCTTGATGATTAAAGTAATTTATTGTAAAAAGTCCTTACAGAAACCTACTAGGGAGTCTGTTATGCCAATCAGTCACATAAACACAGAGACTGGGTCTACATGACGATGAAAGGTGGAATGAAAGCAGACAGGTTGCTTCCAAATAACTAAAATATATCCTTTTGTTGTCCTGATCAAGTTTTCTGTTGTTTACATTTTTTTATTGTGGCAAAATTATGTAACATCATAAAATTTACCATTTTAACTATTTGATTCAGTGTACCATTAACTCACCTTTTCCACTGTTCTGCTTTCTGTCTTTATGTATTTGACTATTCTAAGTATCTCAAACAAGTGGCATCATGATGATATCTGTCATTTTGTGTCTGGCTTATTTCATTTAGTATAATGTCTTTAAGGTTCATTTGTGTTATCATATGCATCCCAATTTCATTCTCTTTGAGGGCCGAATAATATTTCATTGTATGTCTATACCACATTTTGTTTATCTATTTATCCATCAGTGGACGTTTGGGTTGTGTCTACCTTTTGGCTACTGTGAATAATGTTGTTATGGACATCATCGATGCACAAGTATCTATTCAAGTCCTGCTTTCAGTTCTTTTGTGTATATACCCAGAATTCAAATTGCTGAATTATATGGTAGTTCTATGTTTAATTTTTATCACGGTGGCTACATCATTTTACATTTTCATCCACAATGTACCAAAGCTCAACTTTCTCTACGTCCATGCCAACACCTGCTGTTTTCTGTTTCTTTTTTTTTTAATATATATATATAGTAGCCATCCTAGTGTATATAATGTGGTACCTCCTTGTGGTTTTGATTTGCATTTCCCTGATATTTGTTGATGTTGAGTATCTTTCCATATGCTTGTTGACCATGTGTATATCATCTTCAGAGAAATATCTACTTGAGTTCTTTGTTCATTTTTGAGTTGTATTGTTTGTCTTTTTTATTGTTGAGTGCTATCATTTTTTTCAAACTAGGTCACAATTATCAAAACAGATAACTTGATTCCTTGCATGGTAATAAGACCTATTTTCCAAAGCCAACTTCTGAGAAATGATGAATGGATCAAATCTAATCCTTTTAGTAAGAAGGCGAATCACAAATTTAGTTTGAAAAAAAATTCAATATAATGTAGGCTTTGTTCTAAGTTTTATTAAATCATCATTAGTACTGATTTTCATAAAATCTTACTTTTTGGCTTTGAAAGTCCATGATAATGTCCTCTAAACTCTGAAAATTAAAGGGTCTTACGATTAAGGAGGTCTTGTGGAAAAGGTGAACATTTGATTCATAATGGATAGAGTTTATGTGTTTTGGCTTTTAAAAAGCAAAGACTCTGACAATATGTTTTAAGAATGATGTTACACTTTTTCCCTTCACTCCATTCAAAAGAACAAGGAAATGCACAACTCAGGTTTTTTGAGTAGTGAAACATAATTAAACCTATGCCTGAGGGAAAAAAACCTCAAGCAGGAGTGAGAATAGTAGATCAGTAGTAATCATTATTAATATAGTATCATCAACATCAAAAAGTATACATGTCCATGTCTTTATGTAGTAATGTAAATACATACTACAAAAGAGATTATATATATATGCGTGCATACTTTTATAATATGAGACAGGCATAAAGACCAAGAAAACAAATGACCACACCTAATATGAACATATGTATCAAAGTTATATGTGCTAAATACTTTGTGACAACATTCATCTTGTGATTCATGGGATAAACAAAGGAGTAGTGGATTGATATTAATAAGCACATTATTTCTATTACATTAAAATTAGGTTTTATTCTATTTTGCTAAAACGGCCTATGTTTTTCTTTTTGCCACCTATCATGGTTAGTACTTGAGTATTGGTGTGATATCTACATCTCGCCTAGAATATGTAAATTCTGTGAGGGCAGGGACTCTGTCCTGTTCGCTTCTCAGTCCTTAATGCCTGGCAGACTGCCTGGTATATAGTTCATTCTCTAATATATGCTTGTTGAATTAAGGAGCGAAGATAAGGAAGAGCTGTAAAGGCAAATTGACATCATAATGAGAACTGGGCAATTGAATCTAAATTTAGATTTTTTTAAAATGAAAGTCTTCCCTTTTGACATGCAGGAAATAAAACAGCAGTCGAACTAATTATCTGGGTTTGATGATTAATTCTCAATGTGTCACTTTACGTAGTTCATGCAACACTACCTGTAGGAAAACATATTCTTTGCTGTTTCTTGAAAATTCCCACCTATATCAAAAAGGCCATTCAAACAGGTGCCTCAGCAAAATTGCAGATTATATACATCATAAACCTTCTATCAGAGGAACTTATATGTCCTTGTTGCTCATGCTAGTACAGAAAACAGAGCCAAGGTTATTGTTTTTTGTATCACCATAAGGTACTTAGCACTGAACCTTATATATAACAGATGCCGAATGAATGTTTATTGAAAGTGTTTTGACTAACAGGACAAATTATCCTGAATTTCCATAAGCTATTGTTAAGACTTACATTTTCTAATAAGTAATTAGCATGTAAATTGTAAGATTTCTGTTTCACTTCATTCAAGTAGTTCTGCTATTGGTCATAGTTACATTATGACTTTAATACAATGCCATTTCATTGAAGAGAGATTATAATTCTGACTTCATGATACTGGCCTTGCTATTAAAATTGTGCCATTAAATTTTAGCATAAATTTGTTTAAAAATTAACTACAATGCAAATATAACATATATTTTCCACAAAAAAAAAAAGTGGGGAAAGTGGGGTTTTTTAGTATTTTTTTGAGTTGGACTCTCACTCTGTCGCCCAGGCTGGAGTGCAGTGGCACGCTCACGGCCACCCCAGCGTCAACCTGCTGGGCTCCGGCGATCCTTCTGCCTCCATCTTCCAAGGAGCTGGAACTACAGGCGCGTGCCACCATGCCCAGCTAATGTTTGATTTATTGTAGAGACAAGGTCTTGCCAAGTTTCCCGGGCTGGTCTCGAACCTGCGGGCTCAGGCAATCCACTTGCCTGGGCCTCCCAAAGTGCTGGGATGACTGGCTGAGCCACGCAACCAGGCCTGTTTTGCATTTTAAAAGTATTTCAATGCCAGGTTTAAGAGACAAATAAACTCTTAGAATTATGAAGATAGTTTTGACTTCACAGAACCCCCCAAAGAGACTCAGGAACCCCAAAGCTGCCTGGACCACAGCTTGAGAGACTCTCCTTTCTAAGCTGAAGGGCCCACTAAATAAGTAGCTGTCATACTAAGCAGATTGTGATGATGGGCCTGAAACAAGCACAAACAATAAATAACTCAAGAAAAAAAAAAATCAAATGAGTATAATCTAAAATAAAATAAAATAAAAAGCTCTTGTAGATTAGATGTTGAAGAAATGTAAAATGTTCCTCCTTTGTGTGCCTTTTCTTACTTGTGATGGGAACAATAATAAGAACAATGCAGAATTATTGTGAGAATTGCAGGATATTAAGCATTTAGAACACTGCCAGGCATACAGTGGGAGCTCAGTTAATGGTCAGAATTACTTTCATTACATTCAGCCAGTGAAAGTTGAGAGACAGGCACACCTGGGAGAAAACACCAGGACCAAAGGCGCAGAGACAAAGCAGGCAGGATGCATTCGTGTATGAGCTGCCCCCCGGTAAGTAGATTCTTTTGGGAAAGATGTGAAAGGTCAGACAGTGGAGGGTCTTTCAGGACAGATCAAGGGTAGACTTTAGAAATTTGTGGGAAGAAAGTAATCAAATTAGATTTATGCTCACAGGAGGATTGGAATCATCTACCCGTGTCATCAATCCCTCATTGATTTGCCTAGCGAGTTCTTTCTTTTTAGGTAGATGGAGAGAAACTTGAAGCCAATTTCTGTATTCCCAATTAGGTGGGGTTAAAATTAGCACTGTTATTTTGCTTCTGGGCAGACTGCAGCCATCATTGGCTACTTAGCTGTTGACACTTGTAGCCTCCCTTGGTGGTACCGTCACGGCTGGGTCTTCACAGACGCATCTGTGTTAGGTGGTTGATGAATTTACTAACTCTTGTCCAATAATCCAGGGGCTAGAGGATTTTTTTTTTTTTAAGGGAAGTGGGGTTTGACAAGGACAAGGACTAAAAGAGCTTCTGAAGAAAATAAACAAATAATTTGCATTTGTGACATGTAAAAAATCCCCCTGCTCCGTGGGATGAGGAGATCTTTCTAGCATTGCAGGACTTTATTGAAGATCTTTTAGCCGGACCCCAAATAGCAATCTGCCTTGACCATAATTCCTGTATTCATTTACTTGTGCATTGCTTTTTATTCCTCATGTCAACATTTAGCCTTTGAAACTCTGTGGTGTGTGAGTAGCTTTAATACTTCAGATTCCTTTTTAAAAAGTAAGTCATAATTTAACTTTATTTTGAAAGCCTCCCAGTGGCCATAGGATTTGCATCTTTATTACCTCAAAGGGATGTTGTGAAGTCAAAGTGAGATAACATATGTAAAACTGTGTTCAATTTGTATATAGAGAGGTGATTTGTAATTATATGTGTGTGTATTTCATCTGTCTCTAACAAACATTTTTAGGCTTCAAAGAAAAAACAAGTTCTACACTGTAAGATTTTTCAATTGGGTTAGAAGCCCAAGTTATATCTGAATCCATGGAACAAACTGAAGAGGCAAGTTTGCATTTTTAAAATGATAATACAACCTGTAATCCCAGCACTTTGGGAGGCCGAGGAAAGTGGATTGCCTGAGTCCACGGGTTTGGGACCAGCCTGGGCAACTTGGTGTGACCTTGTCTCTACAAGAAATCAAAAATTAGCTGGGTGTGATAATGTGTGCCTGTAGTTCTGGCTATTTGGAAGGCCGAGGCGATTGGATCGCCAGAACCCAGCGGGTTGACGCTGGGGTGGCCGTGAATGTGCCACTGCACTTCAGCCTGGGTGACGGAGTGAGACTCCAACTCAAAAAAAAAAGAAAAATATTAGGTTATGATCGAAAGTAATGTATTAGTGGCTATTGATAGGAATATTTTAATGTCCTTGACAAAAAGAAAGAAAAAAAGACAGAGAAAAAGAAAGAAAATAATAATTTTCTCTTCATGGATCTTCTTTCTCTCAATATATGGAAGCTCTAAAACACTGGAGGTTTATGTTTTAGCAATGACTGTATGGTACGAAGACATTGAAAAATGTCTTCAGCAGTACTGTAAAGAATATTCTGGAAGCAATGCTTCAGAGACATAAATGGAAAAGGAATTCTATAACTGTGGCAGCTTTTAAGACGTAACTACAGCTCTTAACATTGTTGCAGGTATGGTTTAGGTCCATGAGGACTACCTTGAGAATGCAACGGGAACAGCAGTTAGGGCAAGAGGCCATTAACTAACCTAGTTACATCCAAAATTTTGTGCCCAGTTATGCTTAGTTACATCTAGGTACAAAAAATATTCTATGAGTCCCTTTTGATTATCTTTTAAAAAATGATTCATATTATTCTTCACTGAATATAGGGTGACCTGTCTTCATTAGAACTGTGTAAAGCACATACAAGTATAAAGAAGAAAATGAAAATGACAACTTCCTTACCGGGCAGACATAATCACTTTGACTTTTACATGTATTTTCTTCTACTTTTTTCTTTCTTTCTTTCTTTCTTTTTTTGTCTGTTTGTTTTTGAATTGGAGTCTAACTCTGTCACCCAGACTGGAGTGCAGTGGCCACTCCCGGCCACCGCAGACTCGACCTGCTGGGCTCCGGCGATCCTTCCGCCTCAGCCCTCCAAGTAGCTGGAACTACAGGCGCGCGCCACAATGCCCGGCTAATTTTTTATTTATTGTTGAGATGAGGTCTCGCCAAATTGCCCAGGTGGGTCTCGAACCTGCGGACTCAGGCAATCCACTCACCTCAGCCTCCCAAGCGCGGGATTACTGGCTGAGCCACCGAACCCGGCTATTTTTTTCTATTCATATGTGTTTTGCCTCTTAGAAAAACTGGAACAGTGCCACACGTGTATTTTTTATATTGGGCTTTTCTCCCAATTATAATGTAAGGGTATTCCCCACACCATTGAAGAGTGAGTGACTGGAAACATTTTTATTAGTATATCATGTGCCATCACGTGGCCAGATGTGCGAGGTGGTATGTGTAGGAGCTAGGGCTGTGGGATTTGGAGTCATGGTGCCTGGTTTGAATTCCAGCTCTGCTGCTTGCGAGCTGGGCAGCTTTGGGCAAGTTACTTAACCTTTCTTTATCTTAGTTTCCTCAGCTCTAAAATGAGATGGAAAATAAAGCCCGCATGATTGTTATAAGAATTAAATGTATTAATATGGGGTCATTAAAGCATTTAGAATAGTTCCTGGCACAAAATAAACATTATTATTATTATTTTGAGTTGGAGTCTTACTCTGTTGCCCAGGCTGGAGTGCAGTGGTATGCTCATGGTCACCATAGTCTTGACCTGCTGGGCTCAGGTGATTCTTTCGCCTCAGCCTTCCAAGTAGCTGGAACTACAGGCACGCATCACCATGCCCAGCTAATTTTTTTGATTTATTGTAGAGATGAAGTCTCGCCAAGTTGCCCAGGCTGGTCTCGAACCCGTGGGCTCAGGTAATCCTCTCACCTCGGCCTCCCAAAGTGCTGGGACTATAGACGTGAGCCACCATGTCCAGCCAAGACATTATTATCATGATAAATATAATACTAGATCAAATATTACTCATTTTTATCAGTAAAAATTAAATCATGATGAAAATTCTTTTATCTGTCTTTTTTTCCTGTCTGAATATTTCCTTAGGATAATTTCCTTAGAAGCGTCAGAAGAATTTAATATATGACTAAGCTGCATCCCAGAAAGATTGCAAGACGTTACCTTTCCACTTCCAACTTATGAGCTTGTCTATTTCACCACACTGTTGAGTTTTTGTTTGAAAT
>CAUYQG010138626.1:0-61235 GCA_963574415.1 Tarsius wallacei | reverse complement strand
AACAGATGGACTTTGCAGCAACTTGGATGGATTTAGAGCCTATCATACTCAGTGATCTATCACAGAAACAAAGAGTACCATATGTTCTCATTCATAAGCGGATCTTGCACATCTATCATAATACTGTAAGAAAGGGATTGGCAGTAGTGGGAAACTGCCAGGGGAGTGGGAGTGGGATTGTCAGTAGGGGAAAACTGCCAGGGGAGAGGAGGCACACCTCATCAACAAGAGTACCTGCATAATGAACATTTGTATACCTAATCCTGAATTGTACCTCACATCTTTAAAATAATAATAATTTAAAAAGCTGCTCTTGTTTCTAGTGACTTACATCAACTTGAGAAAACAGGGACATGTGATGTGGTGGAGGTGGGAGGGCACACAACTAGATAATAAATATAGCGATGATGTGATATTTTAATATATTTCACAAAGACTGGCCTTAAGCACATTGCTACACATCCTCAAGTTCTACCTAGCTCCAACATACTGTCTGCCTCCAGCCAACTTTGTCACTGCTCCTCTGAGTTCTTACAACTCTTGTAACTACTTCTCTATTTGCATTGGTAATTATTCGCTTAGGTGTCTATCTCCCCTCTCTGGGCGGGTGACTCTGAAGGGTCAGGGAGCCTGCCTTATTTCTACTGAAGTATTTGGCATCATCTTGAATATAGCAGGGGCTTATTAAATGTTGAGTGAATGAATGGTGCCTTCACTAGTCACTGTTTCATTTGATCCCAAGATCACTTTTTGAAGATACTTCCATTTTTGTTTTTCAAGATGGATAAAGAAAACATGTGAATTCTCAAGTTTCAGAACAGGGGTAAACTCTCAGGGCCCAGAATGGGGGCCTGCAAGGTCTGTTCTCTCCAGAATGGCTGCCACTGATCCACATAGATTTGCCCTTTTCCTGTCAACCCAATCTCTGCAGTCTAAGTTTCCTGTCAGATCACCGAAGTCAATGAGCCCACTCTGTTAGCATTACGGAGGGCAGCCTCAGGCAACTGACCTGCTCTTGGGGGCTGCCTCCACAGAACAGGCACCTTCAGGATTCACTACTGAGGCTGCCAACAGGGCACACCCTCCACCAGAATGGGTACAGCTGGGCAGATCCTCTCGTTATGGATTGCTAGTTCACTTCCACACTAAGCCCTCAGGATGGTTTGGCATCCTTTCCCAAGGATTCCCAGGATACCTGCTCTGCCACTCCAGTCAATACTACTGTACTTTTCTGCTTTCCTCAATTCTCTCACTCATCCTGCTAGCCTCCATCCCTTTCTGCCTCTGTCTTGGTGGATGCACTACTTGGTACTTCATGAAGAAATCAGAATCTTCTGAATGGAAGTTCTGTTTCTCCCACCAGGGCCACATACCTCCCTGCTTCTGCACCCTCTGCCTGCTCTTTTCTTTGTTGCAAAAGAGAACATGCCCTTTCTCTGGCCCGGTGCCTGGTCTCCAGATAGATGCCCTATGTCTTCCCTTTGTGCTCTTCAGAGACCATTCATTTTCCCCACTCTCTCGACTCACTCCAAATTCCCTGTCTCCTGGACTTTGTTATCACCACATTAATACAAAAACACAAGAAGACCCCTCTGAGATCACATCTCCACAAAGACAGTGATATCTATTTTTCTTCACAAAGTTCTAGACAGTGATATCTTTTTTTCTACACAGTCATAGTTCTAGAAATAATGGTCTAAGCCAGCAATCTCCACCTACTCACTCATCTCTGACCCTCTCCAAAGGCCTCCATGCCCCTAAAAAATTTGTATGGGTGTGAAGATGGGCTTCATTTATACCCAAATGGAGATGTAGTTTGTTGTTACCTACTTGAGAAATGATGGTAGCATGTACGAGTGTGGATGCAGTGGGGGAGGTGAGCAGTGGACTGGACTGATTTTGGCAAGATTTGAAGATACGACCAAAATGATGCTTTCATTTTGGGTAAAGAATGTAAGATAAAAGAGGAGTCAATGAGGACAACATGGTTTTTAAGCCACTCAACTGCAAAGGTGACACTGCCATTTCCTAAAACAAGGCTGACTCCAAGAGGACAGATGTTTAGAGAATGATGGTGTCCCTTCTGTATTCTCAATTCTATGAGGGTGGTGGCTGTTTTTCACAAGTTCACCACTATTTACCAAACTCCCAGCCCCCTGGGCTCTCAGTAATTATTTGTTTAATGAATGTGTAAATACCCAATTTATAATTGTATTGGTTTCAGTTAAGATACTTTCAGGTGGAAGTACTAGAAAAACAAATTTGCTAAAAATATAAGCAATTTATTATCTCACAAAGCAGAGGTCTTAAGCTCTGGGGTTGACTGATTTCATCTTTGAATCTCTGTCAGCCTCAGATTCAGACTCACCCTTAGGCTGGCATGCAGCAGTTCTAGAAGTCACATTTATAGAAAAAAGAAACAATAACTCTTCCTCATGCCAGTGTCTTCCCCACCCCCACCCCGTATCTCCCTCAAAAGTGAGGAAATTTTCCCCATAAGCCATGTACCATATTTCCCTCTTATCTCATAAGACAAATTGGGGCACAAATTCCTTTCTGAGCCAGTCAGGGGAAAGGAAGTACAGTATGTTTAAATACCTCAAGCTCTCCTCTGGTGTTGGGGTGGGGTCAGCTTGCTCCAGACACCAGGCTGTAAGGGGATGGGGAGATCTGAACAAAGTCTGGGTTCTGTTGGAAAGGAAGAATAGGAGAACTGGCACCTGTCTGAAACCAAACGTCATCATGCTGACAAGATGCCTCATAATGATAATAAAATACAGGCTTATCAACAACTTGTATGAATTCTAAAAGTGTTCGTGAGAAAGCAAAACAAAAAAACCTAAACCAAAATGAGAAATGAACAAAAGCAAGAGCTTTTGATGCCTATGGATAGTCTAGCTATGACAGTTATCCAAAATGGTAAATTAATTGTGCCATTTATTATTACTCTATACCACAAAAATACATTTCTGGTGAATTTAAAATAGTCTATGAGAAATAACTGCAAATTTTTAATTAAGATTATTTACTGACTATTTCTTGAGCACTGTGTGTTGAATAGTTCTTGAACACCATGTATGTATGAAGACTTGAGTTTGAAATTTAAAAGGAATAACAAACATACAACTCATCTCAGTTCATCAGGAGGAAAAGGGAAAAACACCAATAGTTACTGAAAGCCTGTGCTTTATGCCTGATGAGGTTATTATGTTTTGTTCTCCTAAGAATCCTATGCAGTCATCATTATTATCCTCATCAGACATTTCTAATGGTCACCAATATCTGGTTAAACTCTCCTTCTGAGTACATGGAAGCCTGTACTTTATAGGCTCACTGATGTTGGGTCTATAACAACAAGGGACTTAGATCACTTTCATATTGGGCATTGACTGTTTGTGTGAGAACCTCCAATCTCCCTCTCTTCCCTTGCTGTAGCCTTAGAAGTTTCACATGCTCTAGATGACACAGCTGTAAGATGGTGAAGCTTTACAAGCCTGGATTCCTGAGTGACTGTATGGAGCAGACTTCTTGCTTGCCTGCAATGAATATGTGGTATGAGTAAGAAATTCTGTCATGTTAAACTACAGGGATTTTGGAGTTGTACCATAGTGCAGTACACCCAAATATACAAAATGAAAGTACTGAGGAGTCAGGTAACTCACCCAAAGCTACCCAAAGTGGTTGGAAGAGTGGGACTATGAATCCAGGTTTACTTGGGCTCCAAAGCTTACATTGCTACCACATCATGCCAACTTCCATAATTATGTGAAGTTCTTGGCATATAATTGGTACTCAGTAAATGTTTTAGTGCTTATTATTATTATTGATAATAACTTAGATTTTTTTAACATTTAAGCCAAGGTTTTCAGTTTTATATATACATATATGTATACATATATGTATGTATATACAGCATATATGCATATATTATACGTATGTATATATAATATATGTGACATGTGTGTGTATATATTCACTTAATTTCCCCAATAAGCTCATGAGGCAGGTCTTAGTAAACTTCTTTCTTTATGTCTATTTCTTCATTCTGTTAAACAAATCATTATTGATTCTCTAAGATATTCCAGGCACTGCACTAGTTGCTGGGTATACAGCAATGACTGATCCAAGAATTAGAGAGAGTCAATGACTTGTCTGGAGATCCACAACGATTAATAGGAAGAACTGGAATTTTGACTTAGATTGTCTAATTTTGAATTTCAGGAGTTTATAGTCTAGTAGAGGGTTAGGAAAACTGCACAGATATTAAACACAACAGTCAAAAAGTTCAGAGAGGTAGTATAGAGTTTGTCCTCAATATATATTTATATCTTAATGAAAACATACTATGGGGATTCAGGAGTGTAGGGCATGATTACTTCCAGCTGGGTTTACTAGCAAAGGCTGCCTGAGAAAGTGGAGGTCACCTGAGTTTTGCAGGATTTTGACTGAAGACTGTGAATTGAATGGGCATTCTAGTGGCCTAAGATATTCAAAATATATTTGGAGGAAATGTTCAAAATGCTGCATGCAGTGTGGGCTTTGCGTTAGGAGTGGTAGGTGGTTTAGAAGGAAAGAGACAGTAGAACTGTGGAATGTTAGAGCAGAATGCAGCCTCAAAGGTTCACCTAGGGAGGGCAAAGGCCTTTGATCTCAAAAGTTAACACTGGCCTGTTGGAAGTGATTGCATGGATGATTTTGAAGCTCATTAGTGCTCAATGGGGAAAAGGCAAGGATCAATTATTGATTAATTGCAAGAGCACTATAGAAAAGCAGTGGTGTCTGAATGCTATTCATCTGGCATTTCTGATCGTGTCCAATCACTTTACTTCACAATCAAGGGAACTAAGATCTAGGGAGGAAAAGCAACTCTCCATAGGTAACTGCAATCTAGAGAGGGAAAGCAGTTCTTCCAAGGTCACATGGCTAGATTGTGGCCCAAGTGGAACTAGAACAAAGGTCACCTTTCTTTTTTTAATGCTTTTCCCCCCTCCATAGTAGGCATCTGATCCTGAAAGATGCTCTGCATTTGAACTATCATGTATGTGAGAGAGAAGCTCTGCAAGTTCTTCAGTAGAGATCACACATCTCACTGATGATGAGAGTGTGCTAGGCAGATTGATATGTGGAAAGCAGAGGCAGGAAAGGATTAGGAAAATTCCAAAGAAGAGTTAGGAATCATGTAATAGGACCTGAATTAGGGTAGTAGAAGTAAAGTGGATGAACAAGTGTGATTACAACAGAGGAGAAAGAATTATTGTTGTTAGTAACAATATTAAGAATGCAGTTCATAAACAGATCCTTGTTCTGGAAAGTGATGCTGAAAAGAACATTTCCCCCCAGAAAGCCCAGACTAATCCTATGTTTAAACAATCCTCAGATGCTGTATTCCAGGCTGAAGTTAGCTGTGTCTCTGAGTGCCAAACACCCATATGAAAACTAAAAAGAATGAGCCTGACATCTGAATGTTTGGTCTGCGTGACGCCAAGCATCCCACACAGCTGATTCAGAGGCAGCAAGAGGGCATGTGCTGCTGACTGCTGGTGTGGGCATGTTAGAGATTCCACTAGGCCTCTGGAGAGCTTGGGTGTGTAGGACATGCTACCCAGATGACACTTATTTAACTCCTTTTGGGCAAATCTACTTCACTTGACAAGGAGAGATGAGACATAGAAAACACCCTAACTCATTCTAATCAAATCCTGCTCAGAATAGTGAGTGGTCTATATAATAGCAGTCTTGTGTAACATAGAATAGCAGTCTGTGTATAATAGCAACTATAATGGCATGGAATACAGACTTCCTGGGTAATCTTGAAATATTTTCTAAAAAATATTTGTAATTGTTAAGCCATGAGCTAGAGGGTGATGATATGTGATGGAATAGAAAGAAACAGTTCCTAAGTGACCTTGGGGGAGCCTGCCTTTGGGTTTACTCATCTTTAAAATGTTTAACAGAATGACAGGCATATAGCAGGTACTCAAGCAATATAAATTTTCATTCTATGATATTGACACAGAACTTAACATTCACAGGGCAACTTGAGTGAACCCCATTTCACTGGATAATAATCAAGTTAGGTGGGTTCTAAAATATTAAGTTATTCAGTATCACCCAGGAGATGATTTGGAGACCAGATTTGATATTTTTTGACTCTAAATTCAGTATACTTTTTACTAGACAATAATAATGAGCATATTATGTATATTATCATTTTTTAGTAGGCTATAATTTTGGCAATACATACTGGATTTTATTTTCCATGTATCTTCAGCAATAGTTATCACCACTAAGTATTTTTAACTGACAGAACAGATGTCTATTTAGAAACAAATTAATGCATTTTCCTGAGAAATGGACTGAATTTTATGATGTGAGGTCCCAAGAACATTCTGGCAATCACAAACTATTTTCAACTTGGAATCTGGGGGACATTTGATTATATAAAGAGGACTTTTTATTTTTAAATAAAAATATTTCAGAACTTCCAGATTGTTGATAGTAAAACTGTTTCTTTAATTGTTCTTTTTTGGCTTTTAATTCATTTCTTTCATTCAATCATTCATCTAGATATTAAACATTAATCACATACTAGGTACTACTACCCTCAATGAGCTCAGAGTTTGGGTAGAAACAGACAAACTAGCAATGAATTATGACACAGCATGAGTCAAGAGATACAGAAGAGATGAACAGGGCACTATGGGATGTTGAGAAGGGCATCTGACCGAGACCAGGGAATGGGTAGATGGGTGGAGAAGTGTTCCTAGAGGATCTGCTATCTAGGCTGAGATACAACGCATGGTTATAAGTTATGTGGGTATAGAAAAGTGTGGCGTGCAATGGAAGTCTTTCTGTGCCAAGGAAGCAGCAGATGCAAAGGCACAGAAGGGTGGAAAAGCATGAGGAGCAGAGTGTGTGGCCAGAAGAGGACAATAAAAACACAGGCTTGGAGATATGGATGGAAGACAGATCATGAGAGGCCTTGGAGTCCACATTTTTATTGTTTGATTCACATGGGGGAAATGTGTTTTACACCAGTGTCATGCTCCCCACAGCTGATCAAGATTCTGTGATCCTGTATACAAACACGAAAACACACACCACAAAAAACACATCATGCGCTGAGTAAAAAATAATAAGCAAAAATTGTTTTGCATGTCTGGATGCTATCTTCTTTATAGATGGGAGTCAGCGCCTTCAGCCATGTAGCTTGTATGTTTGTTTGGCTGCTTTCTAAGCCTGGTGGATTAATATTCACGGCATTAGAAGAGAAGAAAAAAGACAGTAAACACTATTAGGCTAGTTGGATGGACAAGTTACCATTGATGGTCAGGTCTCATGGCACTGCTGTGCCACCTCTCCCCCTACAAAGATGTAAACAACAAAAACTACCTTTAAACTTTCAGGTTCCTTGACCAGTGGAGACCTGGAGCCAAGAGCACATCTTTCCCAGAAAACATAGGTAGGGAGGAAGGTCTAGCAACAATAGGAATAGGTCAGTGATGGAGACTACAAATGTGTGTGTTGAGAAAATGTGAATCATAGAATCATAAGCCAGAAGCGCTGGAAGTTTTAGAAAGAAAGTTAGATAGCCCAGGAGCTCGCCAGGGCTTTATGCATCACTACATGACTATGATTTGCTCCGTGTGTTGCTCAGGGCTGGACAGCATAAAGTCTAAACAGTGGTCTGAGTCCAAGAGAAAATCTGTATGTGTAGGGGAGGTAATAATGAGTCATTTCTGCTTGGCTCTGCTCTTAGAAAAAAATCTCCCTGAAAAATTTTATAGGCGAAATTGGCATTTCAGATATAAAGTGGTTACCAATTCTCATTTTTCAAGGATCAAATGTGTGTTTTTTAAATTAAATTTTATTTTATTATAGAGATGTGGGGTACAAGTCAGGATTAACTACACAAATAGGCTGCATGAAGACGAAGCCTGGGCCTCCACCTGGCCCTCACACCCCCGGTATAGAACGAAGTACCCTTTGTGTTGTCAAATGTGTTTTTAAAAGAGAAAAAAGAAAAAAAAAATGGAGGGAAGAAAACCTGTTTATCTCTGTTATTAGCTCCACCAGCAAATTTTGCTGGAGTCTCTATAGACTTTACTAAATGATTACTCTGTTTTCATTAAAAATGCTATAGGTGCAGTGGATGTTTATTAATTGATATGTCCAGTTATTTGTGTTTATAGCAAGCAGTTATGGGCTGAAATGCATTCCCTCCTCCAAATTCATGTGTTGACTTCTTAAGCCCCAGTAATTCAGAATATAACCGCATTTGGAGATAGGGTCTTTAAAAAAGTAATTAAGTTAACATGAGATCACTAAGGTAGGCCCTAATTCAATATGACTGTGTCCTTATAACAAGAGGAAATTTGGACAGATACAGAAGAATGACTATACGAGGACACAGGGCAAAGATGGTCATCTGTAAGCCAAGAAGAGAGGCCTGAGACAGACTCTTCCCTCGTGGTTCTCAGAAGAAACCAACCCTGTTGATGCCCTAACTTTGCACTTCTAGTCTCCAGAACTGTGAGACAGTAAATTTCTTTTGTTGAACCGCCCAGTCTATGGTACTTTGTTAGGCAGCCCTAGGAAGCTAATACACATGCATACTTATTATGTATAGATATTATTATATTTAGACTGTGAACATTTTAAAACTGGCTACAAAATTCTAATTTCTTGCAGGAAAGGTACTGCTCTTTCGTTTTATGTATTCCTGTTGTGACTCTAAATAAGACCTCCTGCTCTACCTCTAGTTGGGGGCGGGGTGGAACTGTGACCCAAGCTAGGCCAATCAGACACTTTCCTGGGACTTTGACTTTAAAGTAGAACTAAGATGAAAATGGTGATAGACACTGATATAGTTTGGATATCTGTCCCTTCGGATCTCATGTTAAAATATGATCCCTAGTATTTGAGGTAGGATCTAGTGGGAGGTATGTGGGTCATGGAGATAGATCCCTCATGAATGGTTTGGGGCCCTCCCTGTGGTAATGAGTGAGTTCTCACTCTACTTACGCTGGAGCTGGTTGTTTAAAAGAGCCTGGCACCTCCTTCTCTCTCTCTTACTTCCACTCTTTCCATGGGACATGCCTTCCACCACTAGTAAAAAGCTTCCTGAGGCCTCACTAGAAGCCAAACAGATGCCAGCAAAAGCATTAGACAAATATACCTCTTTTCTCTATAAATGACCCAACCTTGGGTATTTCTTCATAGCTATGCAAAAATGGACTAATACAGAAACCTACTCATGGTGCTGACCAATGAGGCTAGTAAATAGCTTCTGCTACATAGATCTGTGTTACTGCCAGCATCCCGCATGTGTGCAAGCATGGTTGTCCAGCATTCCCATAGATTCTGAGAGTGGTCCAATGTCTTCTATAAATTGCTTTATCTTAAGTTAGAAAGACACATTTTTTATAGCTTACAAGCAAGTATTTTTCTAATTCAATTCATGTAATTTTTTAGCTGAAATCTAAAAGAAACATTAATAAAATTTTTATTTAAGATATTTTTCTTGCTTAGTTTTTTAAAATTCTCCTATGTAGGTTTTGTGCATTCATTCATTATTCAATAATGTTTACTAAGCACACATTATGTGTCAGATATTGTGTTAGATGATTTCACCAAACTAGATGCCAAAAGATATTCTGTTGGGAATTACTGCATGTTTAGAAATTAGTTATTTCATATATTATTGAATCATGTAGAAGTCTGCATAAGTTTACACTGGCAACTCAAGTTAAGCAAATTCCATTTACGACTAGAAAGTTTTAAATCAGAGAGTGTTTACTGAGCACCTACTACATACAAGGTTCATATCTAAATAATAGACAGTGGGATATAAAAAAGAAGTAAAGATTGCTTTTCCTGAAGGCACTTATTAGTATCCCCTCAGATACATTTAATAATTAATAAATAGGAGCAAGTTCTATATTAAACACCAAACCTTAAGAAAATGAGAAAAGTTATTCTGAATCCTCCTAACCCAAACGATGTTACCACAGTAGAATTTGTTGTGTTTACACTATGCTAAGTGATTTAATACATGATCTTATTTAATCCTCACAGAAACTTCTCAGATGGGTACCACTATAATGTTCATTTTACAGAGGAGAAAACCGAAGTTGAATGAGGTTAGGAAAAACACCAGCACCCTTTAAAGCTCTTAAAGTGGCACACAAATTCCCTCCAGATCGATTTGCCCTTTGCTACCACCACCATCTCAAGTATGAGAGGCCAAAGGAGACTCTTATCCTTTCCAAGTAGAACCTGCACATCACGGGACATTGTCTCCTGTCCTGTCCTGGATTTCAAACTTTGTTGTATTTGAACATTCTTTCTTCACCTCCAAGGTATCATCCCTGCTTTTAAGCCTGGAGGTTGTGAGCTTTCATAGCAGACTGCCGAGACTAGAATTTCAGAATAAATCAATAGGCATCTTCCATGGAATTTGCTACAATGGGACTTTACATGTATCATTTCCTTGGCTCCTCCACTCATCTAACAGAGGCAATCGGCAGCTCTCATCTCTTATAAAAGTTTCCATGAGACAAAACACGAGAGCTCTGTTCCATTTTTTTTCCTGGAACTCTTTATCTCTTATGAGCATCAGTAATCAAAGTGGCATTTACTAGCTTGGCAAATGAATAAATCTTTACTTTCCCACAAGTTTAGTTGTAGGCATCAAGCTCTTTTAAAGTTTCCATAGCAAACAGACAACTGAGTGTTGTGCGAAAGAAAGCAAGCAAGCTAGCTACAAGGAAAAACTGTGTAACAAGGACCACACTGATCCTACATTAGTTTCCTAGTAACTTGCAGAGTTTGTAATTTTTATCATTTACCTTTCTCTCCACTACACCAATTCCTAGGGGAAGGTTCATTTTTTATTCATTCTGAAAGTTTACCATCAATCATCCTCTTAAAGAGCTTGCCAGAAACTTGGACAGAGCCTCATAATAAAATTGCAGAGACAGAGGACTAATTGATTTCTATAAATAATGTTTAGCTGTAAAGATATGAAAGGTGGTTACAACCACATGTATTAATCTCCCTTTTGCTCCATCTATGTCTGCAAAAGCAGACTATACCTTGACAAAGTACTCTGACTATTTTGCCCTGCAAACACACAGCAGGAGATTAACACCAGATGGTTCACCCCTTCCATCTCTCTGTCCTGCCCTCCAGCCCCCCTCCCACCACCTTTGGTCAAATCCTCTAATTAATCCTATTCCCTGCCCCCCCCCGTTATATCCTATAATTTAAAATTCTATGTCCATTACTATCCCTGCTCTGACAACAAGCAAGAAAGTTGACAGTCTGCCATTTCTCTCTGTCCCTCCACCTTTCTGTCCAACGAAGAAAAATACAACCCAAATTCCAAATGCAAAAGCATTTAATCAGACTGCAAGACTGACAATGTTCAAGAAAAACAGTAACTACTGGTGCTAAAGTGTTATTAATGTGTGTGTCTTGGAAAGGGGGAGAGGAGAGGATAGTGTGTCTCCAATGGACACTCGCTCCCCTACTAGCTTTAATCACATTGTGCAAAAACACCCAGCAGTTACTACCTGTCAACATCTTATAAAAGGGAACAAATTACATCTGGGGAAATATATGTGGGCTGGACAAAGATAATGCTATGAAGCTCATATTCATTCTGAAGTTGTTGAAGAAATATTGAGAACTCACAGAGGTACCATCTGCTCGGGCTAACTGTGATACACCAAAATATAAAGCAAACTAGAGACAGGGCCAGGGCTGTGTGATAGATGTCCAATTCCAAATTATGAATATTAGGTCATTAGAGACTCAACCACTGATTCATAAGGACACTGTTTTAGCCGGTTCAGTCAATCAGCTGATTCTAATCCCAATGCAAAACAAAATGTCACACTATCACTGAATAGCATCTTCTGACTATAGATCAAATACAAAATGAATGATGACTTTCACTCAGGAGACAGGGGAAGTTGTTATGCTAGACAGAATTCAACAAAATTGGCTCATAGTTTTCCCCTCCTCCTCCTTCTTTGCTCTCTCTCTCTCTCTCTCTTTTTTCTTTTTTTTGGTCTAGACCATTCCTAGATGGTGGTAGATATTTTCCATAAATAAGAGTGCTAGGTAATCTTTTTAATGGAGCAACATAAATGACTAAATTACTATAAATAAAACAATTCCATATCAGTTTACTTCTGATGGCATTAAATAGTTCTGATGATTATCATCCTTGAAATATGGTCATAATTTTAAGTGCTTTCATGGATACCTTCTTTTCCATAGCTTTTCATGCGAGACAGATCAAATTTTCTCAAAGCCTTTCTTTTAGGGGGAAAATGCGTGCTGTGTTTTGTAATTTTAAGTCTCAGTAAAGTTAACCACACTTGTAAAAAATCATTTATTTTTAACATGGGCTCCTTCTTTAACATTCCCTTGTTCTCCACATGCTGTTTAGTTGTCTGTCTTTACCCCTTTGAATCTGCTTGCTCAATTCATTTCAGTGGTTTCTTATGTTGATCGGATGCTCTAAGAAGGTAGTAACTGTTCTAGCCCCATCTGTTTTATCCAGAGCCCCCAGTGGCTCGATGAAGGTTACCAACTCCCATACCAGCTAGTGGTGTTTTAACTTTGCTAGCTTTTTCTGATAGTTTCATTAACCATTTCCCTTATGACTATAACCTCATCTAAACACCAACATGGAAGAAGACAAATAATTGGAAAGGAAAAGATTTGGTCTAAGAAAGTTTTCCTTCTTTCTTTTCTTTTTAAAACGTTCTTGAAATTGAGCTGTCATGCCACTTGGACTCATGGTTCCTGAGCTACCTCTAGGAATCAGAAAAGATAACCCTTGGGGTGTATGTGAGGGAACTTGCTCGGTCTGTGTTAGGGCGCTGCATGACTGATTCAACCAAAGTCCATGGTGTTCAAATGACCGAAGCATTATAAGCAGGCAAAAAATGAGCACATCTGTTCATTGGATCAGTGGAAGGAACCTACCGAGCCCTGAAACTCCATGGCTGATGGGTCTGGTAGATTATTTAGCATTCCAAAAAACTGGGGTGTTCTCCATGTAGGCTGGTTGGAAAGTGGAGAGTGCCAAGAAATACATGGTAGTGTATTTATATTACCTGGAGTTGAAGAACTGTGTAACCCAGTTTCCACTGCTTAAGGCAATAAGCAGAGGTCTGAAACCAGGAGTCAAGAACACCTAAAGTTTGGATTCCACACATCCAATCTAGTGAAGCCTCCACTGCTTTCTGATCTACAGGTTTATCCCTGTATATATACCCTCAAATGCAACACTAAACTCTTGAAGAAGGTAAATAATCACTTGTCAGGACTGAATGCACTGGTAAGTTTAAAGGCAGTAGAGTCTTTGTAGAAGCGTCTATTTAAATGCATCATTGGGAACTTGGAGATCAAAGAGGCTGAAGCCAACCCTTGAGGTTCCTGAGCAACAGGCAGGGAAACAGTCTCTGGTAAGACATCACAGTCCCCACATACTCCTAAAGTCTTAAGAGAGGAAGGAGCCTTCAGAAAGATCCATAAGCACTGGAGCTACTGCCTCTTGCTTTCCAGTCATCTAGGGGTATAAAGTGATGAGAAGCCCTGGGGTCCAGCTGCTCTCTGATAGGTGCATTTCAGACGGGCCCACTTGGTGCACATTCAAGTTGAGGTGGTCAAATAAAGCTGTTGCATCGCCTATTTCTCGGACCTTCTATGATCTCACCTGGTTTAGATAGCTGTCTCTGGGGTCTGAAACAGCTGAAGGAAAGGATTTAGGATTCCTTCCTCCCCAACCAGGCATCTATGTCCAAAATCCCCATCCTCTTCCTTATGCCTTCCCAGTGGCCTGAGGTGATATTCTATCAGGACCACACCCTCCCAACAGAACCTCTGAATCCTGCTGCTTTGGAGGGCCTCCCCCTCCTAGTTGGCACTACCTAAACTAAATACAATAAAGCCACTCCAAGTAAGAGAGCAGAATGGGGTAAATCAGGGACTGACAAACTTTTTCCGTAAAGGGCTGGAGAGTAAATATTCTAGCTTTTTTGGACCATACAGTTTTTGTTGCAACTACTCAACTTTGCTGTCTTATTGCTAAGGACAGTACGTAAATGAATAAACAGCTGTTTTCCAATAAAGTATTACTGATAAAAACAGAGAACAAGCTAGGATTAACCTGTGGGTCTGTAGTTTGTCAACTCCTGGTGTAGAAGAAAGAATACTAGGTAGAAGCAAAGAACCTGCCCCCTCTTCCTGACTTGGTGAAAGTTACCTCACTCTTCCTTTCCCACCTCCCACTACCCACAAAGGGAGTGAGGCATACAGAAGGAGGGTAATGAGTGAGACCTACCATTTGAGCTTGACATTTCCGGTTGTCTTGCTCATCTGTGGCCAAGAGAACAAAGGTCATGGGATTTGTTCTGATAACAATGGCTATCATTTCAAGCAATTGCTATGAGATGACATAAGTTGTCTCTCTGGTCTCATTTTCACAGCTCTCAGAAACAGGTAATGTGATCCCTCTTTAGTAGATGAGGAAACAATGAAGATCAGGAAAATTAAATAACTTGCCCAAGTTTCAAAATGGGTCAGTCTCCAACTTAGGATTCAAATCCAGGTCCATCTGACTCTGTCCCAGTTTTCTAGTTACCATGTGACTTCCCACTAGGTTGTTTAGTTCCCAAGCCCTTCCCTCTAACTAACCACCTTGCAGATATAGTTTCTGGAAAACTATTCTCTGTAAAGTTGCTGGAATGATTAGATATTATTATTTTTGTGGGTAAATCTGTCCAATGGCTTCCTATCAATCCCATCCATGGCCTACGAGGCCCCTGTGCTATCTCATGGCAACATTCTGACTTCTGCTCTCTGCTTCACTCACTTTGTTTCAGTTCCAGGCACCTTGCTCTGCCTTTGACACACCAAGCTGACTCCTACATCAAGACCATCATACTCGTGGGTTCTCCATTCTGGAGCTAGTGTGATTCTCCTAGTGTCAGCAGGGCTCACTCCCTCACTTAACTGATACCTCAGCTAATGTTACTGCCTCAAAGAGAACTCCATCCAGAAAAAAGAAAAGTCCTTGATTTTCAATCGTTGCCTGTTGATGGCTGAATAAATGAAAATGTTCTTTCATTTATTTCATTGGGATCAGGTGACAGAGCATAGCTGGCTTAGAACTAGCTGCTCAGCACTCTGTGGGCCGAGATTCAGATCTACTAGCAGTGAAAAGACTTGTCTCATGGTAGGAAAGGTAGCCTGCTTGCCTCCATCAGAACAAATCAGAGTATCACTTTGTCTCATTCTTCAAAAGCACTCACTACAGAAGAGGTGGCAGAAAACTGGGAAAGATAATCTCATGACTCTGAATGTCAGAGTTACAAGAGACCTGAAAGGTCATCTAGGGTCCAGAGTTTTCTAGCTTCCAGTCTCTGAGCCACTGCTTAATCTACCTCCTCCTCTGTGCATCCTTCTTTGCAGCAGTTGTTCCTGACCAGACTGGCCTCCCTCTTCCAAATCCTCCTCTCCCTCAGGCTTGAAGGCAGAATGAAGACTTCAGATTAGTACTTTGGTGTGACAACAGTTTTCATTCAAACTCTGCCACTTGATGGATGAAGAGACTGAGGGTCAGAGAACTGAAACTGCTTGGCCCAGTTCCTGCCACGAATTATTGTCAGATCTGAGTCTATGGCCTAAGATTCTTGATCACAAGACTGGTCCTAGCTGTATACTTCATACAACAAATGGTAATAGCACCTCATACTGCTCATTCAAGAGTCAACTCAATTCTACAAACATGGATTGAGCACCCAAAATACACCTAGACCCCTACTTTGGTTAAATTCAGGAGAGCAATAATGAAAACTGTACAGCTCCTGTCCCCAAAGAGTTTATTGACAGTTGGAACACAGAATGAAATAAGATTATTTTTGGTATTAGAATGGTGGTTAACAGGTTAAGGCAATAGGTAATCAGTTTAAACTCAGAGAGTACGTCAAAGCACCTGTCTCAGAGTTTCTATAAAGTTATGTTTAGACTTCACTCTGGATGTGATTTAAAATGGAAGGAAGGAAGGGAGGGAGGAAGAAAAATAAAAGGAAAGGAAATTGGGTGGTTCTTTGGCCTCTTCCTTTCATTTCTTACTTGCACTTATCTCTGATTCTTTCAAAGACCTTAGGCTGCATGGTCATTCTTTAGAAGCTTTTTGATATGGTTCTCACCTACTCTGAGGTCCTAGGGGGAAATGAAAGAGCTGAATACTTTCCCCTTCTCAATATCCCTCAGCCAAGACTTCAGTGATAACCTTCTTCATTATTGTTGAAACTTTTGATTACTATTAGTCAAGCTAATAACAGACATTTTCTCTATCAACCAGAGGCACACTTGAGGTGTTCTGGACCAACCTGGGGCAGTTACAGGGATGCAAATGCAATCCACACAACCTGCAGGGTTAGAATGGGGGCATCTGTCAATCAGTCCCGTATTGCCTGGCTCTGGCTCAGTCACTTAGAAGTGACCTCCTACAAGAAAAGTTCACTCCCAACTTTAGAGCAAATGTTTCTTCTCTATCATCATGACAATAAAATAGAAAGAGAGAAAGAGAGCAAGAGTGCACATGCTAGCAGAAATTATGCGTGAGAGTTGGCATTAACATGGAAACAAGCAATCCCTGGTTTCCTTGTATTTATATAAATAAAAAGCCAAGGATAAGATAGAAACCAGAAAACAAGTTAAAAATTTGCTTCTAGACGGCTTTCTCCTTCCATCCCTTCTCATCGTACCCCTTCCCAAAAGACAAAGACACACTTCACAGTCCCAAACTACTTCGGACCAAGACTTGCCAGCTTACAGAAATGAAAACAGCTTTCCCTCTGCCTGACCAAGGATGCTCACCAGCTCACGCCCGAATTCACTCACACACTCAACCCACATTTTCCTGCCTGTTGAATGCAAAACAATGTCTCCAAACACCAATTACCGATATTCAGAACTGTTGTTTTCCTACCCTGGTTAGAGACGCCTCCATGAGAGACGCAGGGCTGAGCTCTTGAGTTGAAAGAGGACCTGGGGGGTGGAGAGAAACCCCTTTTGCGAATGTCCACACGGTCCCGTTGCCAAGGGAACCCTGGCTTTATCCAGGGAGGCTGAGCATGGCCGCCTCTCCCACGGCTTGGCTCCAGGAGTGTCCAGATCGCACAGCACAGGGTCAAGAGGAGAGGCAGGGGAAGTACCGCACATGCTTGACAAAGAAATCACTTTCAAAGAATAAAAGAAATGGTGAAAAATGTCTTAGGAAGTACCTGGAAGGGAGGAGATAAGTGTATCGACGATGCTGCGATCAGATCTGAGTTGGCCTTTGTGTGCCTGAAAGGGGTGGGGTTCGAATATATGTCTGAAAAGGGACAGACAGGGTGGGAAGGAGAGGGAGAGAGACTGAGAGAGGGAAGGGTTGAAAGGGGGGGTGTTCAGTCTCCTTCTGCAGATGCTGAATATTAATCAGGTAAACAATTATTGAGTTAAGATGCTCAGTTGAAGCTTTGGACTGGATTATTTTGGCTGCTGGATTGGTTGGAGGAGCTGCCTGACTGTTTCCTAGAAGTCTGGCGGGGACACACGGGGAGATGATAATATCATTCTGATAGTCAAGCAAGTCTTTGTTTGGCCTGCCCTTTAAGAGCTGGGGTTGGCTTTTCTTTTCAGAACAAAATCTCATAGGGAATGTGCAAAAGGAGGCACATTGTGTGCATGCTTAATTTGAAACCCATTTATCGAGGATAGACGAGGCTGAATAGTAGTTTGGAGAGTTTGGGTGGTCCCCAATTCCCAGCCCAGTGCCTAGCATACTGTAGGTATTCAATAAAACCTTTGCTGCCTGAATGGCTGTGGAAGAAGAACTTGTTTCCAGTATCTTGTCTGTCCAGCAAGGTATTACGACGAGTACTTGACATATATAGTAACTGAGGTTTGGGGGATGTGGTTCACCTACTGACTCACAGGTAAATGGGAGTGGAATAGAAAACTTGAACTCAGAGCCTGTTACTCTTGACCATGATGTCTAACTGCTTTTTTTAAAAATAAGAGAATTCAAGGGAATTATCTATTCACACGTTGCTGCTGTACAATGGAGGGGGGCAGCAAATAAATAAAAATGAATAGTAACAGGTATCTCTATGAGAGATCTGGTTTAAACATGGGATTAGGCTATTCACATTGAATTACAGTGATGTACCAAGAATAATTACACACACACACACACACACACACACATTTTTCTGCAAGATGGTGAGCTTCTTACATTACTCATCTTCTAATGCTCAGCTCTGGCATCAGTTACTCCAGGAACTTTCCATCACCATCCCCAAGCTCAGCTTCCATAGCACGTTTGACAGATCTTCCTCATAATAATTATCACACTGATTTAGTCATTGGTACATGTGTATATAATCATAGAGCTTTTTCTCTACCAGAATAAAGTCTTCTTGATGGAAGGCACCGTGTTTCATTCCTTTTGTTAAAATCTCTTTAATACTTAGCAAGATGCTTATTACACAATAGGTGCATGTGCACATACTCAAGAATTGAACAGCAGTGAGTGAATGTGTATTTTGTTGAGTGTCAACTACATCAAACTCAAGGGAGGAGTCAAGTCAAGTGGAGCATAGGGTATCTGCCTGCTTTGCAAAGCTTACCATCTATGTAAGCTGAAGGACTTGGTCTTTAGTATTACAGCAAGTGTAGCTGAGAGTAATAGAAGAAATGCTCTTAATGAATGGATGAAAACAAGCTCTCTTGGTGATGTTGTCTGTCAAATTGTGGCTCTGAAATCTTAGGACCCAAAGCTGCAAACAGGCCCAGTTAGGTTTTCGGGGTGCGTGCCTATTTCTTCCTCTCAATCCCTTGACTTTTTCAGCAAGTCTCGGGAACATTACACAGTAGATGGGCTGAAAACAGCTCTATCCCAGCACTTTCCCAACCCTATGATGCTGTTTTTGTTTTGCAAAAAGACTAATCTAAATCCAACAAAACCCAATATTAAAATGCACAAGTGACATTGTGCATAACTAAAAAAAAAAAAAAAAAACAACCCAGCATTTTAGACATTCATATTATTTGGGAATATCTAGGCCCAGATGTCCTTCTTATTCTCTGTAAGGGATGCTGACACAAAACATACTTTGCATGGCTGACAGTACTAACCAGAGGAAGATTCCAACCAAGATTCACCAACCAGGGGAAGATCCAGTCAAAAGGAGGAAGGTCCTGGGTCCAGTCCTTTTGCAACTTCATGATGCAAACATCAAGTGGGGAGGGTTGGGTGCCAAACTGAGTAATAGAGTGTGACGGCTGATATTAGGTGATAAGTTAACTAGATTGAGGGATTCTTGGATAGCTGGTGAAGCATTGTTTCTGGGTGTGTCTGCAAAGGTGTTTCCCGAGGATGTTGACTTGTGGAGGAAGGGCCACCGACAGTGTACGCGGGCACCATCTAATCAGCTGCCAGCATGGCTACAACAGAGCAGGCAAAAGAAGGGGGACAAGAAGCTTGCTGAGTTTCCTTCCACCCTCTCTCTTCCCTAGTGGAATGATTTGCTTCCTCTCTTCCTGTCCTTGAACATCAGATTCTGGATTTTCGAACTTTGACTCTGGGACTTGCACCAGTGGCCTCCTGGGGGTGTCTAGGCCTTCAGCTTCAGACAGAAGTCCGTACTGTAGGCTTCCGGGTTTCAAGGCTTTTGGACTTGTACATTTTACTGACTTTTCTCATTGCCCAGCTTGAAGATGGACTACTGTGGATTTTTGTCTTGTAATTGTGAGCCGATCTCGCCAATAAAGTTTCTTTTATATGTACATATAGCCTAGTGGTTCTGTCACTCTGGAGAACCCTAATACACAGAGGACTAATGCTTTAAGGTCATCTGAAGGCAACAGATGATGACTGAGGCCCAGAGAGGTGGCTGCATATTGAGTCGACAGAGATAGGACTAGAATTTTAGCCTGGAATTGCCCAGCCACAGCTTCCTGAGTGGGCCCTCTCTCTTCCAGCCTACCTCCCATCCTGTCCCCAGAGTAATCGCTTTAGGCTGATCATTCCGTCTGGTTGTGTCACTTCTAAAATGCTGCCACTACTCTCCATTGCAAGTCCAACGAGCAAGTCCAAGCTCTCAGGCTATCTTTGATCTGACTTTCCTGATTTTGTCTCAACTCCATTCACTTCCCCAGTGTGTCACATTCTTTCCAAAACAATCAATGTAATTATTTCATTTCATGACTTTCTTTTTCTTGCATTTTCCTCTGCCCAAATGTGACTCAGTGTCAGCAATGTCACTGATATCTCCCTGAGTCAGCTGGTGAGATCTCTCTGCTTGGGCCAGGGAACTATGAGTGAGGCATCATGGAGTGAGGATTTGGTGGAAAGAAACTAGCCTGAGATTAGGTTATGCTACAGTGGTGGGAAGTGACAATATTTTGGTGTTCAGCATTTATTACGAGGTACTGAGCATTTGGGGAGGAGAATGTAATTAGGATAAAAACACATAATAAAGGAAAGGGGCAGAAATCAGAATTCAGGTGTACCTACCATGCAAGTGCATTCATAACCTCTGGGCACCAACTAGCTTCTATTTAAACCAATACCATTTCATACATAAGAATCACAAAGTTAAATGTCTACAGAGGCCAGCTAAGTGAGATAATAGATAACTGAGGGTAGTAGGCTTTGTGTCAGGCAATTAGGAGTAGTAGAGACTATGGTAAAATAGAGATAAAATGTTATGCGTAAAGGGGGCAGCAGCTCCAGCTGTATACCCTGTTCCAGCTGTATACTGACATGTGGACTGGCAATCCAGGATTGTCAGAGCTCTTCTTCTCCTCCTCCTCCTCCTCCTCCTCCTCCTCCCTCTCCTCCCTCTCCTCCCCCTCCTTCCCCTTCTCCCCCTCCTCCCCCTCCTCCCCTTCCTTCTTCTTCTTTTTGTTTGAGTCAGAGTCTCACTGTTGCCCAGGCTGGAGTGCAATAGCATGCTCATGGCTACTGCAGCCTCCACCTGCTGGGCTCAGGTGATCCTTCCGCTTCAGCCTTCCAAGTACCTGGAACTACAGGTGCACACCACCACACCCAGCTGATCTTTTCATCTTTTTAAGAGATGTCAGAATTGTGGAAATGTGTGAAATTCCCCAACGTAGAAATGTTAATTCCAAACGTTAACAAACACTGTGTAGGTCAAACAAAACATATCAGAGGGCTATATTCAGTTTGTGGGCCACCAATTTGTGACCTCTGCCTTAGATAGAACTTTCCAGAGTGTGTGCATCTGCAGCCAAGAGCATGTTGCTGTCGTCAGAAATTCAGATTGTAGAATCATCCACAGGGGATAGAGCCATGAACATTCTCCACATGCTACTCAGCGAAAGAGATGGTGCCATAATAAGCAGATACAGAAGAATGGAAAATAAAAGAATGTAAAACTTAACTCTTCCTCAAGAGCTGTGGCTTTGTTCAAAGTGGTGTTGGAATTGATACGGCCTTCCTTCCAACCCTGGGAGCGAGACAGCTCCAGAGGCAGTCTTCCCAAATTCTCTTGTAGCGCAAGAAGGCTGGGCTTGTGGAGGGTAAGGAGGCAAGCCACTATGGAGAATAGGATTGCTACACCAGGTGTGTAGACACATGCATAGCTCAGCACAGGTTCTTTTCCTCACTGGTCTCAATCATATTTCCTTGAGCTCTTAGCATAAACTCAAAGCTTCACACTGGGAGAAGCTGATAGTGGTGAAACCCCCCTTTGCAAGGAAGAACTTGCTTCACCCATGACAATCTGTAGAGGCAATGGCACAACTGCACATGGCCCAGCCATTCACAGTGGCTGCCCTGCTTCGTCCCTCGCTGCTTAACCCCAAGGAGGAAACCTCTCCCGACTTTCAAAGCCCTTTTTTTCATCGCCAATCTCTTCCTTTCTCTTGGTTATGGTGTTGTGATCCTATTTCCTAAGAACTTGCCTTTAGTGTTCATGTCAGCTCTTCCTTTCCCTTTAGCTATGATTCAAATCTCACCAATTATTTTTCTACAAAGCCTTCTGATCCTGAGATACCATTTCCTGTTTCTACAGCCACCATCCTTACCCAGGGGCTCAACATTCCAAATTTCTATTCACTATCCCTGGCCTCCAGAAAAGGTTTTTTTCTTGCCTCCAGTCTGTCCTCACCTGCCCCAAGCACCATTTCCATCATGTCATCTCCTTCCCTATTATTTATTATCTCAAATTAAAATATACAAACACGACTTTAAAAGACACCCTCCCTCCCCCGCTGCTTCCATGTAGAGCCTAGCCAGTTACCTTGAGGCAACAGAAAGAAAGTGCATTTTGGAATCAACAGACACAAGTTTATGTTTTGGCCCTGCCATTTACTCCCTATGTGACCTAAGAGAATTATATAACCTCTCTTGGCTTCAGTTACCTCACCTCAAAGTTGGAATCAATAATACCTACCTTTCACAGTTGTTGGGAGAATGATGTAAGCTCATGTAGACTATCTCATTGTAAGTACTCAAAAATGGCAGCAGTAATTAGCATTACTTTTCACAGACGGAGCTTTAGAGGAACAAAATAAGTGGGTATTTGCATCTGACGGCAACAGGACAGAAATGTCAAAAGAATCTGAAGGAAAGTAAATAATTAATGAAATTTCCACAGTTATATGTTCTGCTATAGTGCAATAGAAAATATTTTAAAGAATTTATCAAGAGAGAAGATAAAAACCTACAGTTACTGTTTCAGCAATTTTTTTCCTTCTAAACATTTTAGCTGTGCCACATCTATGTTCTCCAACATAGATATGTGCTTCTGTAAATAACTGGATCATACCCAACCTTGTGGATTTCACATGCAATATGGCCTTCAGTCACCTTGTACCTTCATAGTGCCATTAAGCATGGTGGAATGGAGACCTGCAAGTTGGCTGCGGTTAAACAAAGTCCTAACTGTGGGACTGTGAGCAGGATGCCTGATCTCTCCAAGTCTCAGTCCCTTTCCAGTAAAATTAGGAGAATCGTCCTATCTATGTGGGGGAACATTAGATCAGTGTCTCTTCTAAAAGGCTTTATCTATTTTAACTATGTAATAAATGGTTACCTCTCCTCTTCCCATTTCTTAAATTGACTCCAAAGTTCACATCTTCTAAGAAATTTCCTTGATTAAATCCTCTTGACACGAACCTCTTGCTTTACTTTGCATCCTCTTGGTAAATGGGATCTTAGAATCTAACTTAGAGTTACAAAAAAAGAGCTTTTGCATTAGACAAACTCTGTTTTGAATTCCATTTTCAATACTAACTAGTTAGCTGTGTTATCTGGATAAGTCTCTGTTTCTCTATCTGTGAGGCAGGAGTAAAAAGCAAGTCCTTCCTTTAGAGGGCACTTATGAAGATTCGATGAGACAATGCAGGCAAAATGCTTAGAACAGGCCTTGGCGAACAGAAAGAATCCAACAGAAGCTATCTACTCCTATGAGGAGGGAAATTGCAGAAGTGGTGAGATTTTGATCCCATCTTGACATAAATAAGTTGTGTGACCTTGGCCCATTACTGTAATCTCTCTGTTTCTATTTCTCGGAATAGAAAATCACCACCTGCCTTATATCCCAGAAATCTTGTGAAGATGAGATAATGTCGTGGATATGAAGATTCCCTGAAAAAAATGAAAAATGTCAGTTTTACACATCTGCTGGTAAAAGAGTTATTTTTTCCTATCCCTTTTAGATCTGTATGTCTGTTTGTCTGGAAGCACCTCGAAGGCACAGAGAGATCCTTTAATTTCTTTTGCACCCATTCCAGTTTCTGATTTCTGTTGCCTTTTCAGTACACATTTAGAGCTTGTTTCTCACCCAGGCCTGCATAATAGAACAGCTAAAATAAAGAACATCTACCCCTTTTGTGTGGGCAGTATTTCTGCCAAGGCAAAGATTCGGCTCCTGGTATGAGTGCCTCAGCTGCCCCAAGGAGAAGGGAAGATGAAGGACATCCGTAATAAATGTTCTCCAGACAGGGAAAGAAACATCATCTAATGCTCTTGTGGCTTTCAGGGAAAAAAAGGGCAAGAGAAGAGAAGGAAGAGAAAGAAAACCCTGAGCTTTAAACAAGTGACCGAGCTGCAAAATGAGGCTACAGAAAGCAGGAAAAGGCAGTGGTCCCTGGGTCTGCTTCAGGGATTCATGTCTCAGACATCCGTTCCAATGCTCCTAGGCCATCCATCTACAATTTTTCTTTAACAGAAACAGAGAGCCCTCACTGGGCTGAAGCTTCACACCTGGCTCAGGAGTATTCAGACCTGGCCTAGGTGGTCCCTAAGTAAATATTTTTATCCTCACTCACCTCCTCCCAAGAAAAAAATAATAATAATCTCTTTGCTCAGCTAGAGAAGAAAGCACCCAAACCAAACAACAGATCCTTTGCAACATTGGAACCCTCATTCCAGGGACTCCTGGGAGGGCATGTGGTTTAAATCAGAGCATCCAGGCTACTTGTCCATCTTCTAGACAAGTCTGGCTAACATGGATCCAGGGAGAAAGTTTGGACGCATGCCAAAGCACTTCAGTGCCTGTGCAGATTGGCACATGGACTTTCCCTACTACTCAACAGTTCTAAAAATCCACCTGCAGGCAAATAAATAAATAAGAGAGAGAGATAGAGAGAGAGAAAGAGAGAGAGAGAGAGAGAGAGAGAGAGAGAACCTACCTAAAGCACAAACTATGGTGCACCCTTGACTTTTCACATGGAAATCTTCATGGTTTCATCATAGGCAGCAGACCCCTACTGTAGAGATTATTTCAGGCATCCCTTTGCTTCTGCATTCAATTGGTTTGGGCTGTAGTTTTTTCAAAGAACAATTCAGATGCTCCTCCATTTGTGCTAGGCATTGTGCTAGGCTGGAAGAATCCGAGGATGAAAAAAACACAACCCCTGCCCTCCAGGACCTCACCACTCTTGTGCCAAACATAAAAATCCAAGTCCACGTTTTAAAACTACCAGTTTTCTGGGGTTACTGAAGCAGATTTTCAAAAACTTGGTGGTTTGAAAAAATTCAGACATTTATTCTCTCACAGTTCTGGAGGACAGACATCTAGAATCCCAGTGATGGTGGCAAGGCTGGTTCTTTCTAGAGACTGAGGAAGAATCTGTTCCATGCTCTCACTTGGCTTCTAATGGCTGCTGGCAATCCTTGGCGTTTGCTGGCTTGTTTCAATGTAATTCCAGTCTCTGCCTTCATCTTCACTTGGCCTTCCCCTCGTGTCTCTCTGTCACATCTCCTCCTCTTTTGTCTTGTAAGGACACTTATCACTAGATTTAGGGTCCATGCTAAATCCAGGATGATCTCATCCTGAGATCCTTGGCTGAATTGCATTTGTAAAGACACTATTTCCAGATAAGGTCATGTTCATAGAAACTGGGGGTGAGGACTTGGACCTATATTTTGGGGAGACACAATTCAGTCCACTACAAAGATCAGATGTGATACATACTATACAAATAGAGGCAAGCACAAGACATGGCTGCAACAGAGAAAAGGATGGTTCACTATAGTCGGGTGAGAGTCAGGAAAGGGCTCTGAGAAGGTGGCTCATCAGGGAAGTTTTGGGGGACAAGCTAGAATCTGCCTCTGGAAGGGCTGTTTGTGTGAAGGTGAAGAGGTTTGACAATGGCATAAAGGGATGACTCCATCTTTGACATTTGATTGATAGCAGGCTCTTAGGGTCCTTTCCCTGATCACCCCGCCTCTCCACTACCACCTATGCAACCCAACAAGAAGGACTTTTGTGTGCTACCTGGAATTTCAAACAGGGCAGTTTCTAGCCCACCATGCATGGAGTCTACCACCTTGGTCTCTTGTCTAACCACAAAAAAGCCCAAAGCCACCCCTACTTCAACCCTATTTGTTTTCCTTCTCATCATCAGAGTTCTGGGTGATGCCTTCTCTTCCAGGGAATTCCAGCTTGTTGTGTTTCATTCATATCCATTGGTGAGTGTCATCTGTCTCAACACCCAAATGCATTTATTTCTGGGTAGGTAATCAGAGGCTACCCCTGAGTAGAATGACCTCACAGAAAAAAAAAAATGGCAGGAATGGGGAAATCACAAAGAGTTTTTGTTTATGGCGTGTGTGGAGTGTGAGAAGAATAAAGGGAAGAGATGAGCTCACTCTGGAGAAGTAGACAGAAGACTGGTTTTGCAAAATCCATAAAAGCAGAATTTTGACAGCAAAATGCAAACTGAAAAAGGCATGGTGAAACTGAAAATGGTCATTACTCACCTATAAAACTCAGGTGCTGCTACTTGGGGACCACTCTGGTTTTCAAGGAATTAAGGCTTCAGCATTAGGAAATATGGGACAGGATGCATGGACAAGTGAAAGTTCTGAAGCACAGAGAGCCTTCTGGAGGTATGTCTCTCTATCTTTAAAGCCAGAATTTTCCAGAACCTGAATTTCATTCTGGAAGCCTGTTTGAGGTGAGTTAATTCCTTAGGCGTTGGGTATGGGTGAGTAATGTCCTTGGGCAGTGCCCTCTGAGCCCATTACCAGCTTATAAAGGTCATGTACTTCCAAAAGCATCTCCTGTTGGGCCAGGGGGATGATTTAATCTTCATGAGCTAACTTGGCCAAAAGCTAATCTTGACATAAGCTCTGAGGCCAAAACAATTAGGAGATTTTCAACTTATCACTTCCACCCAGTTTACAAACTTATCAAAGCAGCATCTGTGTGGTTTCTTTGACTCCAACAAAACTGCGTAGATCTAGACCATAAAATAGGCCCCAGCCACACCCTGGTTTTTACGAAGTGGGGAGATCTTTATATGTAAGACACAAGGTTGGAGATGATGTTTGGATAAGGATATCAGAGCTTGCTTTGGTGTGAGACAGTTCATGAGTTTGTGGAAATTGCACACCTCCATGCTGAGTGCTCTGTTCAAGCTGAGGTCACAGCACAGGGGTGGGGATTTTGTGTGGAAATTCAAACCGCACTGAAACCATTTGCTCAAAGAAAGCTTTTCCCCCACCACACCCTGATGAGTGTTTTCAAATGGTCCTTTATCCTAAAGATCCCACCACTCCAAGAACACTATATGGCTGATTCAAAAGGCCACATCCCATGCATTCTTGTTGCTCTTCCAAGCTCATTATTGATGTGTGGCTTTGGATGGTCTTCAGAAGATTTGCTGAAACATTCACACCAATTCCATCCAAAACTTCACTGTTTCACTGGACCATTCTTTATGTGGCAGCTATGGCATCCCGGGATCATTTCAAAGTCAAATGTCAGGCAGGTGACCTCCCAAAGATTAAAAACTGGAGGGAAAATAACCAGCTGCCCTGATCTTCAACTTCTTCTCCTTAAAGGCCCTACGGTATTCCATATTAGAGGCTTGGAAAAATACCACATGGCCGTCAGCAAACTGCAGGAATTGTACTGGCGAGATTGGCTTGTGGTGGCTCTGTCTACAGATTGTGTTTCTTGTCTGCCTGCCAAAACCAACTGTCCCTGATAAATGTAGCTCGCAGAGATGGCTAACAAGAGAGGTGGATTGTAATACACAATGCAACTCTCTGGAGGAGATCAGTGAGGCCAGGCCTAGAAATAAAGCAAAGATGGCGAGATTGAGAACTGGAGAATCAAGGGGCATATCTAGAAAACCAGGCTCATGTCAGTGCTTAATCATTACTTGCATATCCTTGTTGGGTGAGGTCCATAGTAGAAACTGGAGATTCAAAGACACCTGATGTGGCCTTTGCCCTCAACAAGCTCTCAGTCTCTGTGGGTGGCTGACAGATATTCTGCTTGGGAGCATAAGTGGCACCATAATTTAATAAATGGAGTAGATTAAGGTTATACCTGTGATATATTAATAGTGAGCACAGGGGAAGAAATAAGTTCCAATTTTGAATAGAGAACATATAAATTTTTATTTGCTTTATTTAATGTTACATATCATTTATTAATTCTGAGTGTGCTAACTAGATCATAACTCATCTAATTATTCTCACAAGGAGTTTGTGTTTATAAGGTGTGTGGAGTGTCAGAAGGGTCAAGGAAAGAGGTGAGTTAACCCTGGAGAAGTAGACAGAAGACAGGTTTTGGAGAGTCCATAAAAGCAGAATTTTGACAGCAAAATGCAAACTGAAAAAGGCATGGTGAAGCCAAACCTATGGTGTAGGTATCATTAACATACTCTTTTTTTAAGATAAGCAAACTGAAACACTGAGGTTAATTAGCTTGCCCAAGGTCACCTAGCTAGTAAGTGGTAAAGCTGGGATTCAAAACCTTATGGGAGGTCATTGTATAAAAATTATAGCTGCACCCGCATGTTCATCACAGCACAACTCACAATTGCAAAGATGTGTAATCAACCTAAGTGTCTGTCAGCTGGAATATTATTCAGCTATCAAAAAGAACAAAATAATATCTTTTGCAGACACTTGGATGGAATTGGAGAACATCATCTAAGTGAACTAACTCAGTAACAGAAAACTAAGCACTGCATGTTTCTCACTTATAAGTAGGAGCTAAACTAAGGATCTACAAAAGTATAGAGAATGATATGATGAACACTGGAGACTCAGAAGGATGAAGGGGAAAGGGGTGGAGGGACGAAAAATCACCCATTAGGTACAATGTGCACAGGTGGGGGTGGTGGGTACACTTGAAGCCCAGTTGTCTTTACCACTATACAATGCAGTCACGTAACCAACAACTGTTTGTACCCCTTAGAGCTATTGAACTTTTTAAAAAAGAAAACCTTATGGGAAAAAAAAAAGAACGTCGTTGAACTCTGAAGATACATCCGGATTAGAAAGTCAAGAAGACAGAAGGTCTTTCGTGGGGGGATGGCAGGCACTGGTGGGAAAGGGAGTGACATGATGAAAAAGTCATACTCTTCTATTTTGGGTGGTTGATCTTATGGTACTAGTCAGGGGATATTGGAAAGGGAGGAAGAAAAACAAGTTAAAAAGATATAGAAAGCTGAAGACTTCACTCAAATCTTGACCCCCCCCCAAAATAATGGTATCCCTGATAAAATTAGGGAAGCCATGATGAAGAATGGGTTTTAGAAAGATCACTGATGTTTTAGACATTTTGAGCTTGAAATGATTGCAGGACTTCTAAATAAATGTTTCCACCAAAGAGCTGCTCAAGTGGGACTTGAGCTTAGGCAAGTGGTAAAACGTGGGTTTACAGGTCTAGGAACCATTAGTACAGAGTTGAGTGGACACAACTGCTTGAAGATAAAATTAATAGAAGAACAGCAGTTAAGGACTGAATTTTGTCTCAATCCAGCTGCCAGAGGAAGTGAATTCTTTGCTAAATAATGAAACAGATAAAAGGAAGTAAAAAAGAAAGGTAAAAACTGGGATAACGTAACACTGTAGAAACCAAGGAGAATGATACAAAAATCTGGTAGTGTGGTCAGTAATGTATAATGCCCCAGTGAGGCTATGGAGAATGGAAAGAAATGTCTTGTATAGCATTTAAGAGCCAGAAACAAATAGAGTGACTTCTGGGCAGCCAGTATAAGTGGGATGGCCCTTTTCTCCCTTCTCCAGGCTCAGTGTTGCCTGTTCTGTTAATGTTTCCTGATATAGAATGGCTTTAAACCTTTCAGCCTCCCATCACTCTCCTCTGTCTGTAGGCAACACAGCATAATGAGAGGAAAATCACGTGGGTTCAGATGCAAGGCCTCTGCTGATAAAAACAGATTGGCAATCAGTTGAGCGGGTCACAAGCAGAGGGCAAAGCCCTGGGTTCTCATGGCACAACATTTCCTCTAGGCTGTAATAGTCTTCAAGCGCAATTATCAACCAGGTTTGAGTCCCTTTGGGAGACTTTGTTGAATGTCTGGTTGAAATTAACAAGTGCTATGCTTGGCGGTAGTCTTTTAATTTATCAACACAGTAAATTTTAGCTCAAAGGCAAATGAACAAATGTGAGTTCTTGGTGATCATATTCCTGGTGGGCTTTTTTTTTTTTTTTTTTGATACTACAATTTAATGATCTTTTCTGGATTTTCATTGAGGATTTTAATTAAAATGTTAAATATAAAAAACAATATTTTAACAAAAATTTAGTTTAAGAAATTATATTTTAATAAATTTGTGTATCTGTGGGTCTTCTGATCATTAACCTCCTGAGAATTCTCCCATTCTTGTATCAACTCAAAGATAAATGACAAGATCACTAACAGAATATAGGAATGCATGTTTTTAGTAGCCTGAGATAAAACATTTCCAGATCTAAAATCTTGAACTCATGGGTGTCTAATTGTTCTCCTTCAATCTTGACTTGAATTCCCTTCTTTATGCTGTCTGTTTTGTTATTTTGAATGTGGAGATAGTTCGTGCTAGAAAAATCTGAAAACCAGATAGAAGTGGAATCTTCTTTCTTTTCTCTATTATTCAGCAAAGCAGTTTAGTTTGACAGTTGTTAGTTGACTGTCCTCTAGTTATAGATACTATAAAAGTCTTTGGTGTGATGAGGATCTTACCCAAGATTTAGTTACTTTTGGTTTTCAGAGTTCCCAAGCAGACAGCAAATAAATGGCATTAATATTGTATCTCCTGAATAAAATCCATTTTCTGAGTGGATTCTTTTGAGATCTAAATGCAGAAAGTCCACCTATGTATCCAGTAGGTTTCACAAGTTTCCCATCCCCTTTTGTTCCCATTGGAATTATTTTCTACTGAATAATCAGAGTGTTAACTGTTGACATTCCGCAAACTTTGAAATCTTCATTTACTTTAGAAGTCTTGTGGATGTGGGCTTTCTTCTATCTATTCTCTGAATTTCTTGAAGTCTTTAGTCTACGTCCAACAATTTTTAATGTATCTTTAACCTCTCTAGGATAGATCTTTCAAAATTTCTGTTAATTTAATATTGTTTTGAAGGCCAATTCTATGTCAAAGGGCAACTCGCCTATTTTATTTCTCTATTTTCTAAAATATAAAATGGTCAATAAGGCAAATGTTTGTGAAATATATTAGTTTCAATGGAATCAGACTTCTAATAAATATATGTAAAGTCTCCCTACTAAGATTGCCCCTGCATTTTTAAATATAGTCTATATTAGGAAATAATTTTTAAAATATTAGGAAAAGTTCATCGTCAAACATTATTTGACTAAGTTGCTGTGGTATAATTCCACCCAAATAGAACTTTTGATTCTTTTTCCCTTTATATCACATCTGAAATGCTTTTTACTTGTCTTTCCCTCTCAGACCTGCAGGTTTTTGAACGGGATTTTTTTTAAAAAAGATTCACAACAAGTAAGCAGGACTAGCCACAAGGCAGTGTCAAGCAGCAGGAAAGGCTTGAGATGGGGTACTGGACGCTTCTGTAAGGGCTCATCAGGGCTGGGAGTAAAGATGGGAGACTCTGGAATGGCACTTGCATCATGAGAAACTTCATCAGTGCTGAAACTGACCCTGCTCAAGTATATAGTCTCCGGTGTTTTTGTTTTGTTTTTACACACAAAAAACAGCGTTTGTTTAGTTTCATCTTTATTTTAGATTTGGGGGTACACATGCATGCTCATTACATGGACATATTGTGCAGTGGTGGGGATTGGGTCTCAGGTGGCCCATTCCCCAGATAGTGAATTTTGTACTCTGTAATTTCTGAACCCTAACTCCCCTCTCCACCTTCCCTCTTATCGGTGTCCCCAGTGTCTCTTATTTCCATCTTTGTGAACATTTAGCTCCCACATATGAGTGAGACCTAAGTGCTGACTCAGAAACAGAAATTTAATGAGTTTTAAGATTTGTGTCTTATAAACCAGTTCCCTAAGGAACACCTTATTTTTCATTCAGCCACAAATACTTCACTGCCTACATTCATGAAGGGCCACTTTTTTTCTGCTGGAAAACTCAATCCCTTTTCAACTCTCCAGGACTTTTCTTTAGACCTTCTTTATACCTCCTAATACCTCCAAACCTGCTGGATTTTAAATATTTCATTTTTGCATTTCTCTTCCCTACTGGAGGGCAGAAATTGTTTGATTCATGTCTGCATTTCCATCACCCAACACCTAGCTGATGCTTCTTGAATAAATGGTATGATTTCCTTTGTGGGCACAGTTATGGTGGATCCCAGAGTAAGGGTGTCTGGATTTTTCAAGAGTGACCCTACTCTTTCAAAGCAACAGAATTCTTATCTTTGGCGACTTAGCCAGGACAAGAATTCTGGTCACAAATATTTGTCATTTAAGTATGTTTTTTGAATGGAGATAATATTCTTCTCTTGTCTTTTTTTTCCAAAGACTTATTTATTATATTATTTTAACCATAGGCTTAACTATGAAAATAGAGAAATACCTGAGAGATTGCATGTATTTTTGTATCTTCGCGTCTGAAGTTCAACTCTTTGTCCTTTCTACTCTGTAGGTATGGTGTATAAATGCCATTTGTCATCACCTAAGAAATACTAGAAATCTCTGCCTTCACTCTGCTGCATCCTGCCATGTCAGCTATGGCATCTTCCATATAATTCTGTTTTGCAGTATATTTTCACTTTTTTTCCCCTCTCTTTGACAAAAATCCTGTTTCCACCCTGTGGATCAGGGCAGAATTGTCTGCCAAGTATGTTCTTCCTAGTCTCTGTGATATGTACCCAGATTCTAGCCAGGACCCTTTGCTCTGGTATCATAGGCTACAGTCCAGAAAACTCACATCTTCTCTTCACTGTTGTCAGCTGTTCATTCCCCCAGCCTTCTTTATTTTCCAAAGACATGACCTTCAGCTAGAAGACATGAAAACCTCACCTGTGTCCTGGGAGTCCTCTACAATCTTCCATCCAGAAAACTGTGGTCTCTGGGGAACTATCCCACCATTCATTCCCAGCATAGTGAGATTAAGGGGTCTTATCTAGCATATTGCCATATATTCTCTACTGTGGTTTCTTGACTAACTGTCCGTTCACAGAAGCCTCTGAATTGCACAAGTCAAACTCTACGTGGCAGATGATTCTCTCTGAGAGTGGCAACAAGATTATTTTACATGATGACTCCTACAAGTATCTTTTATTATTCTTCGAGCATAGGATAGTACCTTTTTAAATCAAAGTTATCTCATGGCATGATCCACCACAAGAAAATCTGTGGAGTTTCCCCTGTCCTTCTCATTCATATAACTTTTGGCATCTATTTTCATTCACAACTTCTGCATATTTTTCTATTTGGTGGTTTTCTTCCTGGATTATTTTTCTACTTTCTATTTTGTTCATTATCTAATGAAGTAGCATATAACAAGGTGATCCTTCAACTTTTTTTCCCCATTTTTAATAGCCACTGAAGCTTGAACATAGAGTAAATAGAACTCTTAATCAATAACTTCAAGAGAAAGAGAAATATAAAATAGACTCTAAAGGTCAGAAAGTTCTAATCAGTGTGAATCGCTTCCTAGCTTTAAGAACAAGAAAGCATCTCAGGGCTGCAGGGAACAATTGTTTTCAAGTCTAGCTGACTGAAACAAGTTAATTGCCTTCTCATTCATTTTCTCTTAAAAGTAATCTGTATATTTGAGAATCTTCATATGGCTTCTCAACAGCTGATATTGAGATGTTAGAAAGCTTATACTAAGCATCATGATGCTGTAAAAAGAACACCAGGTAAGGAATCTGGAGAACTGGATTCTATATCAAGCTGCACCATTGTGTGGCTTTGGACTATTTATTTGAACTCTGAATCTCATTTCCTGATCTGTTGAACTGGAGCAGAAAATAGTCCCTGTTTCTTACTGGGTGGTTAGAGGGTCACACAAATACATACACACACACACACACACACACACGTACATAAACACACATATACATATTTTACAAACTAAATAATACTACACAAATACTAAACTTAGGGTGATTATCATTGTATTTTTTAAAGCTGGCTTGATGTCGTAGAGCCCTCACATAAAGGGCAAGCTATAATGAAAATCCTAGACTCTGAAGGTTGTTTTTTTTTTTTTTTTTTTTTTTTAGCACAGCTGGCCATATGAGGTCTAGCAGGTCATTCATCCTGTTTGAGAAATCTCTTCATCTATGAATTGGAGATGATGATAATCTCTAGCCTTCCAAGTTCTGCTTTCTGGCCTGAGGCTCTACTTCTTCCCCTAATATAAATCATACCAGGAAGATCCAGTCTTCAAGAAAATGACACCCTTGCCTACAACTCAAAACTTTACCCTAAGAGTCTATTGAGACAACTCATCAGAATATGAAATAGTAAAATCCATTTTATTTATACATGACATGCCTTGTATGTAGTTGATTGAGGAACTGGTGTTTCCTTACTTAGGGTATTTTATACTAGGGTGTAAAATAGCTGAACGTAGAACTTAATATCCTCTCAGCTTATGGCTTTGGACAGCCATCCTGTCTTTAATTGAGTAATTGGTTTCCTACCTAAATTATTTGCTTATACTGTGAAACAAAAAGAAATATATATATATTGTCCCCAGTCTCGGGCAAAGAGCTTCTAAAACCTTTGCAATTTCTTAGCAATAAGGATGTCAGGAGAATCTTTTGTTCTAATATTTAGTCTTTGACCTCGGTTCTTGACACAGAGCTCCTAAATTCCTTGGAATTTCCTGGGTGACAGAAGCATCTTTTGTTCTAAAGAGGTGATTCTGGGTGGGCTCCTGGATGGGGGCTGGTCACAGAAAGATCAAGCCACGATTAGAAGTTTGGTGCTTTCAGCCCCAATCCCCATTCTCTGGACAGCAGAGAGCGGGTAGAAATGGAGATACTAATTAAGTATGCCTATGCGACGAAGCCTCTCTAAAAATCCTAAACTGTGGAGCTGGAGAGCTAGGTTGGCAAACACATTTGTGTGCCGCAGCATGGTGTGCCTCAGCTCTACAGGGACAGAGCTCCTGTGCTTGGGATCCTTCCAGACTTGTCCTATGTTTCTCTTCCATCTGGCTGTCCATCTGTATTATTTATTACATCCTTTATTAATAAGGTGACAAACAAACAAAAGTAAGGTGTTTCTCTGAGTTCTCTGAGCTATCTAGCAAATTAATTTAACTCAAAGAGGGGACAGTAGAAGCCCTGATTCATAGCCCATCAGTCAGAAGTATGGGTGATAATCTACTACTTGTGGTTGGCTTCTGAAATGGGGGCAATCTTGTGGAAGTGATAATTAACCTGTAGAGTCTGACACTACATCCATGTAGGTGGTGTCAGAATTTAATTGAATTATAGAACCCACCTGGTGTCTGCTGGACAATTGCTTCATGTATGGGAAAATAACCATACACATCAGATGTCAGAAGTGTTGTGTTAAGTGGTGTGTGCGAATAGGAAAAACAACAACAACAACAACACACTTTATTGTTGTTGCTTATGTTTCTAGCTCTCATAGTACAGTCCAGCCAGAATTACAGATTTAATGATGGTGCACACTGACACGGCTTGAAAGGAAAAGGGAAGAGACCATTGGTGAGTACAGACTCAGGCACAGGATATGGAATGCAGAGTGATGCAATGTAGCCCAGAGATCTCAAAATCTGTGAGTGCACAGGAGGGCATGTGGATATGTATACATAAACACACAGGTATCTGATGCCAAATGGCATCAGAGCTGAGAATCAATATGTTTTGCTATTCTATTATTAAGGCTGTCATTTTTCAGTAGACCAGAGCAAAGTAAAGTACATGAGGAGAAGAAAGTGCACTGAGAGTTTTATTGCTTTTGTTTGAAGTCATCCATGCTGAAGCTGATTTTAATTTAAATGTGGGGTTAGTTTACTTTGGAGGTCATGGCACATAGGCAAGCTAGGATGTTCTGCAATTATCTTTCACCATGTAAAAATCTATGAGCCTGTGCACTTGGAGAAAGGCTGTTTGTCATTTTTTTCACCTGAAATAAATTAACCAGCCAACTCAAGGATACACAGACTTAATAACAGTGACAAAAATGAACCGATATTTTCTTTTTTAACTGCTCCCAGCAGGTGTAATGGAGAGTTGACTTTCCTAGGCTTATCTACAAAGGCAATCCTTAATGAATCTTTTCTAATAGTCTCTCACATGTAAATAGGATTTACTTCCCTGTTTTATGTTTGGTTCTTGCACCAGCATAGTGATTTTAGAGAAAACAATTCTGAATTAGATTCCTTAATGACTTGCTATGGCCGAAATGTTTGTTTCACCCCACAATTCATCTGTTGAAACTTAAGGCCAAGGTGATGATGGTATTAGGAGGTGAGGCCTTTGAAAGGTGATTAGGTCATGAGGGCACCCCAGTCATGCATGGAATTAGTGCCCTTATTAAGAGATTCCTGAGAGCCAGCTAGCCCCTTCTACCATGTGAGGATACAGTGAGAAGTCAGCAATCTGCAGCCCCAAAGAGGGCCCTCATCAGACACTGGATATGCCAGCACCTTAATCTTGAACTTCCCAGCTTCCAGAACTGTGAAATACAAATTCTTGTTGTTTATAAACCACCCAAGTGAGTGTATTTTTTTAGAGTAGCCTGAACAAACTATAACATGACCTTTCCCAGTGACCTACTACATCTATGGTATATTGACACATTCCAACTTTGGAAAAACCCATTAAAGAGGGAACTTGTTTTATAAAACTGCTTTATAAAATTGAAAAATTGTGAGTAAAGGAAATATTGGTAGATTGAAACTCTTGTATCTCTTATGAAATATACTAGAAAACGTATACAGTGAAGCCTTCCCAGTTGCAAGAGGCACCCTGAAAGCAGGTGGCCACACAAGGCTGTGCAGAAGAGCACTGCCCAACGCCAGGGCATGTCCCTCACACAGACCTGGACATGGAGTAGGGCAGAGCAGCAGCCCACCCTGAGATCTCCAGATGATCCCAAATTTGCTTTAATTTTATGTTTCTTCAATTATCGTTTAGGGAGAGTAAATGTGTCCTCACTGAGTTGAGAGGATTAAAATATATATTTATATTTATTGAGAATAACATGAGATGTGGACCAAAGTGAGGCCCAAACTTTACCTGTATAATGATCATTTGTATAACTAACCCTGAATTGTACTCCACATCTTTAAAATAAAGATTTTAGAAAGCGAGAACAACAAAACTGGAATGAGATGCATGTTTTTGTTTGCAATGAGTGATCAACCTGTAAACACCATCTTTGTAACTCAGAAGATTCAAACTAAAAAGAAATCACAAACTACCCATCATGAGATTGCTTGCAGATAGCTATGACTACGGCTAGTGCATAAAGTCATGAATTCTTGCATCAAAAGAAATCCATAACTACAATTTTTAATGTGAGGGTTCAAATGATCAGATTCTTAAAGTTAGAATACACATTTGTAGATTTCAGAATAATTCTGTTCATCAGAGGAGTCTTCACATGACCAAAGATTCACCATAGTGTTCTCTTAATAGTGAGATCCCCATATAATTTTAAGTCCTTTTAAATGGCCTGACTTGGTAGAACCCCCCTGTGGTGAACTATTGCAATCTCCCTACCTAGAGGGATATACTATTGATTATAACATGAGGTAGTTCTAGACTCTTTGGTAATGAAAGCCCTTGGAGCAGGTCTAAGATTGGAGTCCATTGGCCAGGTCAAACTCTAATGAGCCTTTACATCTTTGTAAAAAGAGATATACATCTAGAGTCAGAGATTAAGATTTTCTTTTTCCCAACTGTAACAACTATGGTAGCTCCAGAGATTTCCTATTCAGTAGCCTAAGGTGGTGTTCTAAGCACGCTTTCATGTAGAAAGTCCTCAGATTTTCAGGGCACCCCAAATGCAGTAATGGACTATTTCAAAATGTCACTTCTAAAAAACCTTCTGAAACTTCTATATTTACACATATACAGATACAGAATATTTCTAGAAACAGAAATTAAAATAATAAATAGCATTATAGATGGTGCACTGAGAATCACTTATGCTCTGCTCTACCTATCTAGATAGTCAAAATATTCCACTGCAAAGTGACAACTTCCACATACTCTTTTTGCCTGAAATCTTTTGACAGTTTCCCCTATAAACTTTTGTTTAACCTTTACACGTAGGTTTAACCTTTACAGAATAGCACTGAGTTAACTTCTCCTCTCTTTGTCTCAGATGCCCCATTCAATTTGAGATAACTGTCTTTTTGCTTCTGTAAAAATGTAGTTTTTCAAGTGGCTCAGGGAATAAGAAAAAAAAATTGAGTTAGAAGTCTGACAAACACCCGGATCAGCCAGCCTCACCCAATTCAATCCAAGGAGGTTTGACAAGTTGCCATACAGAAAAGCAGTCTTTTGGAGGCAAAACTGCTTGCCAGCGTGCACATCAACTCCGACAGAGGGCAAAACACCAGCTGCCTGAATACTCTCTCAGGCTGCATCTCCAAGAGCAAAAAGGGCTCTTCAGTTTTCAGCAAAGTCAACTCCCCCCGTCCCCCACCTCAGCTAATCAAAATGCCTCTTGGTGGATCGAAATATCCTCCAACCCAGTAAGGCTGCATGACTTTTCACAGCTAACCTCTGCCCAGGGAGAAGTCAATAAAGAAACAAAATGCAAATAAATTAGCATTCATCACTGCTGATCTAGTATAAATATTTATAAGGGAAAGATGCAGCGATCTTGAGTGATACCATGATCCGGACCCCACATCAACAGTTAAAAACAGTCATACTCAAGATATTTGCACTTTGCATTTTTTTTTCCATTTCACATCACCATAATCACCTAATAAATATTTAAATGGACCCATTTGCTGTAACTATAAAAGAACCGTGTAAACTTGTTGTCATCTAGACACATTAGCCGTGGTGGAGTCAATGAATTTCAACAGTCACTTAATATCGCAGCCACTAGTTACCTTAAAACTGCCAGCGAGGGCCTGCCAGGAAGCTACTGTAACAGCCCAGATCACTGCCTCCTGAGCAAGACACGAGTTTCATTATGAATGCGAGCATTGCTGCTCTAATTAGGCCTGGGAGAGGTTTAACAACCATCCTACAGTCTTGCTGCTGACAAATATAAAAATAAAGCCTTGTTCGAATTAGCAATGTGAAGTGAGAAGGTCTAGAAGCACCAACTGTCTGAGCGGCCCTGGGACGGCTCTAATCTATAGTGAGGTTATTTTGGTTCATAAACTGCTAGTATGTTACCTGCAGGAGGTCTCCCCTGTAAAATGAATTATAGTAAGCTATATGTGATAATTAACCATGCATTAGCAAATATCTTGAAACAGGGAGGCTCTGTTTTCTCTGTATTTTGACTAATAAAAGCATGAATTTGTTCAACAAATGATCATTTAGGTTGTGGAATTCTAACCATATTGGAAGGACACAGTGGGCAATACAACATTGTGCTGGTCTAAGGGTTTCCTTACCCAAACAGGCTGCTTAATAGGCTGGCTCCATACTATGATGCTATTCACAGACCTAAAAACCACAGCGTTGAGAAGACAAATACAATATACATTTAAGAGAATATGAACCTTGTGTTCTTATTTACTTTAAAATCACTCTATATATGACAATTAAAAAAATACATGGGTAAAGTTCTATTTCAGAAAACAACCTTATATTTCATTTAAAATGTTTAAAAACTCCCACAATTTTTCAACAATTAAAAAAATATATATATATATATAATTGTACTTTTTATTTATTTATTTATTTTACAGAGTGAGTTTCTAAGAATTTTCTTTAGAAACTTTCAAACATGCTCTGAAAATATAAACTGCATCACAACAGTGAATAAAACAACACTCTTTTCTGAATTACTCAATTCATCGTTCAAAAGAGTGCCAACAGTGCATCATACAGGTATCAATGACCTTGAAAGAGGTATCTTGGGTGCCGGGTTGGGACTTTGGAAAGGGTTGGGCTCTGAGCTGAGGAAGCAGAATCCTGGGAGGCTGGTGAGCAAGTGTGTCATTTCCAATTGCCAGGGCATTCGTGGAGAACAGGAGTCTAGGTGGTTTCATTATTATAGGAAGCCACATGGCGCTGATTTTGTGACCAGAGTCTACCAGTAATAGAAAGTGGTGATGATGCCTTAAAATTTGCAGACTTTCTTCTTGTCCTGGGGGACACTGACTGCTTCTTTATAAATAGGAATATCTCCTTCTTTTTTCCCCTCATCTTCTAACCTCACAGCTAAAATGCATATTTATATGTAGTATATATAAACACATGCACACATACTTACACAGATCTAAAAATAATCCAGACAGACCACTAAGGCAACTTCAGTTTTTACCCCAAATATGTGACCATAGTTTTGCTTTAAATAGTCTATTTGAATCCATCAATACATTGAGGTTATCCCTTCTAAGCAGTTTCAAGAGTTTATATGTTTGTACCTAAACTGTTTCCATGGGATATTAATAGATGTTAGCTTAAAAGAGTTCTGTGGTCATATATATGTGAGAATCCCTGGATTAAGTAAAGTGACATAGGTTTTTAAATACAGGACTTCTCAGAGCCTTTACTACTGCCTTGGGAAATACTGCCCCCACTGTAAACATTAGATACACATAGCCAGTTTTCATGGAAAGAGTATCTAGTTTTATAAAAAGTTTCACCATTGGTAGAGAGATGAAAAGAGATGTTGATTATCAAGTTCTTCTTGAAGATCTTGGTAGGCTAAAAAACAGTCAACTGTTGCAGAATAGAGCATTCTACGCTTAAGGAGAGAACATCAATCCTTAGTGAGGCTGAGGGCTTTGTTTGGCTAAGAGGTGACCCTCTTGATAATCAAAACATCCTTCAGTTGCAAGCCATTCATCCACACCAGGATCACAAGGAAAATGACAAGGCAAACAAGTTTTGTCATCTCATCAGAGAATCCCTTCTTTCCATTGAATGTCCAGTCAAAGCTTTTCTAACTCTTAATCACTGAGAAACTCCCAGGAAGGAACAGGTAACTGTTAGTCTCTCTAAGGGAGGTGAAAATATACCCCATCACTCTATACAGTCTTTCCAGTTCTTTCTGAGCAAGAACTCTCTCATTTTTAGCCTCTCAAAATATTGGATGAATAACAGTGTAAACTATACACTGCTATGAAAGCAGAAATCTCCAAGTTGAGTGAAGATCCTGGGAAGGAAAAGGGAAGAAGACTGGTGCTAAAATAAAACCTAGTCTTTGTTTTGTGAAGTTTGGGGGCCCAGTTTAGGGGCACTTCGCAACAACCATTTTGCTATTACACAGCAGGTGCAAGAGCTCAAAGAGACTCCCTGAAAGGAGCACAAGTAAGGATCCTTCAGGCACTGACAAACATCTTTGGAGTCTGGTGGCATAGGAATGATCTTCATTACCTAGTTCCTTAGTTCTTCCCTTCTCCATCTCTCCACAAACATGCTTTGCTGAAAAATTGAGGCTTTTAGTTTGGGTCCTTGAGCTGAGGTTGAAATTGTTTCTACAGGGTGCTGGAAGTTCTCAGTGTTGGCTTCAAACTTTGGTAAAGTGATTGTGGGGATCTGAGACTAAGTGAGACGATAATGTATTATAAGAAGTAGATCCTGAATTGTGTCTGACAGAGAAAGCTCAGGCTTGGCATCAGCCAAACAGACCTAGGTTCAGATCCTCCCTCTGCCATATACCAGGGCAATATATTTAGCTATCCTGAGCCTCAGTTTTCTCATCTACAAAATTGTAATAATAAGATAACTTATTCAAAGTACGTTGCACATAGTAGTAATTGAGTAACTACTGGCTATCCCTCACCTCTGTCTGATGCTATCCGCTGTAGGGACTCATTTCACAATTATGCCCTTGTGCCATTGAGCCAGTCTGGACTTAGCTTCGGTGCCTTTCTCTTAAGAAGTAGAAAAAGTTCAGAGTATATACTTAGGTAATTTCAGTGCTTTTCTAGCGTTTATGATAGTTATGCCAAGACATTGTGCAAAGCAATTTTTTAAGCAATTGTCTGTGCATTTATCCCACTTAATTTTAACAACCTTCCTATGGTTTGGAGATTCCATCTCTATTCAGTGAAAAGCCAAAAATAATTGTAAAAGTCCCTGGTAACGAGAGGGGTTTCTTTCACTCCATTCTGCTTTCATCAGGACCAATCTTAGAGCCCTGCACCGTTTATGCACTATTTATTTATCAAAAACGGCATTGTTGATTGGGCTTGGGAGCGAGTGCTAAGAGTGCCCCCTTTTGGTCCTTGAGAGCCATACAGCTCATCTGGGAGAATTAGGTGTGAAGTCTCCCTAAAGGCTCTTTGCAAGCGCATTCAGGGTTATTTGTGTCTCCTACTGTTGTGTCCCCTGGTTGGTCTGTATGTGGCTTTTACATTCCTTAATAAAGTAATAGACATGAAAGAATTCTGTGGCCGACGCCAGCAGCCACAGAGAACACCAAGTCTAAAGTCAGCTAAAGGTAAACATATGGAGCCATCCAAGGAATGTAGCAATAAAAATTGGAACTTATGATGAAGCCTCCCCTCCCCCCCCCCATTTTTCTGGGATAATTGTGTCGGGGGTGGGGGAGCATCCCGTCGCAGACAGCATACCTTCATTGTGATCCGCTGTCATCTGGCAAGGAGAGCCAGTCAAAGAATCTTTCAAGAAAAAGTTAGCCTTTTTTTCCCCCCCGACTGAGTGTTCAACTACCAAAAATCTCTCAAATCAAATCCAAAGACAATTATTTATTTTCCAGACTTAATTTAATAGCAAAAACACCCCTGGAGGACTGAATGTGGTATTTGACTTTTATTTGGGCCACTCTGGGCATCACCAGCAGCTTTATTCTCCAAAGTGTGACTTTGCAGGGAGCTCTTGGACCCACAGAGCTGTCCAGGGGCGCTGGCGGGGAGCCTCACTCCCCACACAACAGCAGCCCCGGGCTGGGCCAGAGACAGCACATAAATAATGCTTCTCAGTGCAAATTTGACTCGGTATTTCTTCCCTGTGGCTCGTAGTCTTCATTCTCATCAAGGGAAAACATGACCCCAGTCTGTCCCCAGACCACCTTCCCAGCCTTGTCTGACACCACTGTGGCCCCACTGTGGGCTCCTCTGCCCCTGTCATGGGGGCTAATTGGCACTCCCCCTCTTGTTTTCTCTTTGCTCATGCCTTTGCCTATTCCCTAAGCGGTCCCATCTTTACCTAGAACACTGGGTTTTAAATCCAATGCTGTGGAGTCCCAGTAATGGATTTAAATCATGACCCCATTACTTAACAATCCACATGCCTAGAAAAAGTGAGCTGGCCTCTGTGCTTTCCTATGTGTTTTCTCATCTGTATAATGAAAATCATCTTGGAATCAACTTACGTTACAAGGCTATAATGAGGATGAAATGAGCACGTGGTCTAGCCAGTATCTGGCACATGGTAAGCACTCAATAACTTTCTGTTATTTTTTGTAGTCATTAGTAATCCCACTATGGAAATTCCACTCTCCCTGAAAGAGACATGTCAACCTGGTTTCCTTCACGAGACCATCAGGAGTCTCTTTCTCTTTTCTCAGTCTCCATTTTGTTCAATTGTTCTTCCACCTCTTTGGTCTTTGTTTCTTTATTATGCCATGTGTTAGTCTAATTTGAAATAACTCTGTTCATATAATAGCCATTTACTAAGCACATACAATATGCAGAGCACATTGCTGGAGATACAAGGATAGACCAGACATAGGAGCTCTGTCTGAGGACCCAAAGATACAAGTAAAGCCATGGCTAAGTTTGACCATAGAGCATCAAAAGATTGAAAGTGTTAAGTGCTATGAGAAACATACAAGGAAGATGTCCTTGGGCATGGGGGTAGAGAGGAAGGGGAGGTTGATATAAGTTGAGGTGATCAGGAAAGGCTTTAGAAAACATGGTACTTGCAGTGGGATCCATCAGGCCTTAAGTATGGGAAGAGAAGAGGGAAGAGCAAAGTAGAGAGACAAGTTATCGGTTGTTAGCATCTGTCATCCCAAATAGGATATTAGCTCGGGAAGCTGAAGACCACTTCAGAATCTGTGTCTCCTTGACATAAGACATGCCAGGAGGTCACACTGAGATCAAGAAGGGGAACCAAGAGCAATATTGGCTAAAGACTGGGAGACTGATGATATAGGGAACGAAGGGCTGGCCCCTTGGGGTGGGACTGGTAAGGGAAAAACAATCCCAAAGAAGCCTTTGGTTCTCTAGAACATTCCATCCAAGGGTCAAAGTGAGGGCATATACTCATGTCCACTGGTTAGTTCAACAGAAGTAATGAGAGTTTTTCCTGGGTCTCTGGTTGAGACAATAGAAAGAGATCCCAGACCCGAGGTCCTGAACAAGGGAACTAGGGTGGGTTTTAAAGCCAGATGCCAGCCCCATAATATACCAGGCCTAGGGACCTTAGAAGACCATGGGTTTAGTAAACCAGATCCTGAGGGTAGGGATACTTGGGCCTTTACTGGGTCCCAGTGCCAGGGACCATATTTGTATGCCACCATATTGAATCTCATGGAAACTGTAGCATGCATGTGCATTATGGTGGCATATAATGAAAGCAGCATGGATTTTGCTGTCAGACCTGAACTGAGCTCTGAGAGTGAGAAAATCATTCAGTACTCTAAGCCCCAGTGTTTTTATCTGTCAAATGCAGAAATTCATGCACATTACATTAGGATCAAAAAATATGTTAAGGGCCTAGAGTGTGGTTCACAGACAAGGGAAGTGTCTATGAACCTGCTAGAAATGCAGTCGCAGGCCCCACCCCAGAATTACTGAATCAGAATATGAATTTTAACTAGACACCCCAGGCGATTCATATGCACTTTAGAGTCTGGATTAGAAGCTGGGGCAGCTGATGTTGTTTGCTTTGTGGCCCCCCAGTCTACTGGTCAGCAGGTATGACTTTCAGCCCAGATTCAGAACCGAAAAGATATCTTCTGGGAGTTCTTACTGATTCAAGGTCTGGGTGGGACTGACCTTGCCAGGCAACACCTCTCATAAGTTCTCATAGACATGCAAGCACAGTGTCCACACCTACCCACCCCAATACACACACACAATGTATACCAGGTCTTCAGGAAAAGACAAACTTGAATTTGTTAATCCATGGTCAGCAAAGTCTCTTTCTTTATACCCTGACTTCTAACTTCTTGACTTACTTCTTCTGTTTCCAATTTAGCATACCTACTGATTTCACACTTTTGAATTTGCTTTCCACTTAGTATACCGGTAGCTATTAAACACGGTTGTCTTGGTTCTCTCTGGATACAGGCCCATACTCCCTGCTACAGTGAAAATCCTCTGTGTGTTTTTGGGAAGCCCGAAAGAGGCTGCACTGTAAACCAGCAGGACACAGGCCACGGAGCACCCCCTCCCTCACCTTCTACTCTGGCCTGCTAGATAGTTCTGGCATATCACCGATCCTGCCTTCCCGATTATTCTCAAGTCAATCCATGAAAATCCCATTTTGTACAGTATCACCCTCAACCCCCCAACATGCCCCAAGCAGGAGCTGTGCTGTGTTCTCAGAGTTAACTGATGGAAGCAGTAGACGCACTAGTCCACACAGTGTAGGCAGAAAGAGTCAAGAACATGGGTTAAGAATGACACTGCTGGATTTAGTACTAGCTAAAATGTCTTTAACCGCATATTTAGTCACTTATTGTGTGACCTTGAGCGTGTTACCTAATCTACCCAAGCCTTAGTTTCCCTGTGTATAAAGTAGAAGAAATCATGCTACAGGATTCAATGAAATCTTCCGCGTCAAATGCTTAGTATAGTCCCTGGCACACAACAAGTACTCAATAAATGTTTGCTATTAATATTAGGCTCACCTTATACAAAGAGGTTACTCTCTGCCCTCCTTTTCCCATTTAATAAGCAAACAGACAGCTCAGACTTGGAACAGAGTTCTTGTGAGCTCCACCCAAATAGAAGCCAAGTGGTGCCTCATAATCCCCGAAAAAACAACAAGTAACCTCCAAACTACACACCCCAAAGAGCCAAGACCAATGCTTTAGTGCCCATTAGTCCCCATCTGGCTTTCTATAGGAAATACGACCGCTTTTTCTCAGTGACTGTAATTTGCGGGTTAATTAGACTATTTGATTTTCTTTCTCTGTCTTTCTGATGGCCAGAGGGCCTCATTAGCACCTCCATTAGCATTTGGTCAGGGAAGGAAGAAGCAGTGGTAAGTTCCAATAGTCGGAAGCAGGAGAAGAGGATGAAGTATGTTTTCTTTCTGGGATCCTAAGCTTGAGATATGGACAGGGATGAGCACTTTATTCATTCACATATCACAGGCTCATTAAGACCCTGTGTGTACATACTATGCTTCTAGCTACTGTAGGAGGTAGAAGAAGCAAACTGCACTTGAGGGCAAGAACAAATATACATAGAAAAGCAAGTCCACGATACAGAAGTAAAACAGCAATAACAAAGCAGGTCTCAGACATGTTTCCTCCCTGAGGTTTAGTTTCTGCATTTATACAATGAAGAGATTAGATGTAAAATTATAGTCTTTAGTGGTTAGAAGGAACCATAGAAGTCTTTCATGCCCACGTTGTGTTCTATTAGCTCCACTGGTTAAACACATATATTTAGATGACATTTTACTGAAGATCTATCTCCCTAAGACTTCCTCATATTGGTATTATTTCTGAAAATTGACCAATTCTCAGAAAGCCAGTGCTCAGATTGTCCAATTTCTAGTGGTAGATTTATTCTATGCCAATTTGCAAAAAGTCATCCCATTCAATGGCTAGGCCTGATCTTCAGCTAGCAGGTACTAGTGAGTCTGTGTCAGCTGTTAAAGTGCCTCTGTACTAGGGTTAGATAACCACTGCCCAACCTACCCCCCCGATTCTCTACTGCTGCCCCAATACACAAGAACCTTCCTGAGGTATCTCTTACCTTCTCATGCCCAGAAACCAAAGGTTTAATGCCTAGTACAGCAAGAAGGCCCTCTAGGGTTCTATGTCAGCTCTATAGTCAAATGCCTTCTCATTGGTCCCTGCTGTACTGATTTCATGCAACCCCTGTAAATAGTCCCTTTATTCTCTCAGTCATATAGACTAACTCCAAATATTTTTCTATAAGTATTTGGAGACAACTATCCAGTCTATCAACTCTTGATATCTGGATATTCCCATTTTCAGATCTCTCAATCAATCTCCCCCCCCCACCCCCATCTCTCTCTCTCAACACTTTCCCTCTGAATATGTTTCATTTGGTCACTATGCCTCTTTGGCATGCCATTCCTGGTAGAGGCTGAGTCATGCAGAACAGAAAAGTCCCCTTACAAGGGATACTTTACCTCTAGCAATATAGCCAAAGATAACGTCATCTTGAAGAGGCTTATCAGAAACACAATTTAAGAAAAGGAAGACAGACATTACATGACTAATGTGCAGAACATGATTAAGCTAGTTGAGTGCTCTCAGCTCATAAGAGTGGAAATCACTAACAGCCAAGGTTCTGATTATTTGAAGATATTCAACTTGAGAGAGTCTTGAGGAAGAGCAGAGGAAGAAGATATTGTAGGTGAAACTATCTGAGCAAGGGAAAGAAAGCAAGAATAACTACATGGTGACACCAAGGGAAACAAAGTGAAAAGACCATAGTGTTTGAAATAGGATTTGCTTAAAGAAAGTAGGGAGAGACTGAAAGATGAAGGGGCAGGGTAGGAAGCATCTGGATGCTATTTTTCAAGTAATATGGAGTCACAAGAGATTTTTTTGGTTGGATAGTGATATGATCAAAGTGCAGTTCTGAGGGGATTAGTCACTAAGTGCTATGAGAGAGGCACTAGGTGAACTGAAATATAAGTTAAAATGCCAGGAAAATGAAAAAAATAGATAAATTTAAAAAGCAATAAAGAATTGGAATAATGATGACTAAGTAGATGATAGCAGGGTGGGTGGAATGGGGAAAGACTTATGAAAATCAAGACGATATTAGAATTTTGACTAATTCTAGTATTAATCTGAACTGAAAGAACAAACAGCATACTGGCAGGAAGCGAACAGTTATAAAAGGGAATTGGTAATGCCAAGTTAATACACAAGCAACCTGACTCAGGGTGATGGTGCAATCATCATCTGAGGTGTCATGAAGACAACTGAAGGTATGAACAAGCAGTACATTCAAGGAAGCTATCTGTGAAGGTAAATTACTCACTGTATCAACTGGCATTGTGATTTTTCTCTTATGTTCATGCTAGTCCAAGTTTTTCCTGACAAGGCTGCTGTAATCAGCTGAGGGTATTTCCTGAGGTAGGAGAGTCCCAAGAGCTAGATTTCATTTGGGAATGGCATATTCCAAGATTGCCAAGATAATCAGAATCATTCTAAAAGGAATCAAGGTCAATGCCAGGGAGAAAATGTCATTGGTCAAGTTCAAAGGGTGATGAGAGAAGATAGACATAAGAGAAAAGAGGAAAATTTGGCTGTGGAAGGGCAGAATCGAGTGAAATGTAGAAACGGATCAAGTCAGACAGTGTAAGCCTGAGGCTGTGAATGGCAGGTTGATGGTAGGGAACTCCCTTTTATGGAATGATAATGACAATGATGACAAAGTAGATGGTTAAAAATATGGCTAAGTAATGTTATAGAAATGGTAAACCTCTGTTGAAAAAATGAATACATGTTGATGATGGAAGAATGAAGCATCATTTGAGAATTAGGCTTAGGAACAGGAAACCTAGGTAGCTATTTGAAGCTTAGATTAATGGATACAACATCCCTGCCAGAAGTGAAAACTTAAGAAAGGATTTGACTAACACAAATTGCACTGCTATGTGGAGTGAAATAATAAGTGCTACCATTTATTGGGAGTTGTCTATGTGCCAGGTGTGATAATAATGACTTTTTATATGCTATTTCTCATCATTGCAATAATCCTGAAAAGTAGGGTGAGGAAACCGAAGCTTAAAGCAATTAAATAACTTGATCTATACATGACAGGTCCAGGATGTAGTTCATGTTTTTCTGCTACTCCATGCTTAACAAAACTTTCAACATTTGCTCAACCTATACACACAAGGTGCGGGCAACATTATTAAGGTATAATTGAACTTGGAGCATAAGTCATTTCTCTCATACTTGACCAAATTTTTACCCATAGCTCTTAAGGTTTTTCCATCAAAGACAAAACAAACCCTGTTTTTTCTCCTGCCTTATTTCAGATTCTTCTCTACTAAGCATCTTAAAAATGTTGTAACCTTTTTTGCCTCCATTTCATCATTTTCTATTGGCCTGATGTACTCTTCCACACTACCCTACCACACAGCTGTCCGGAAGGTCACCAATAACTGCTAAGCCTCTCAATCCAAAGCACTGGACCTCCTAGTGGCATTCACAACTGTTGACAGCTCTTTTCCATGAAATGCACTTTTCTTTTGGCTTCAGGAACATAACAAACTCTTGGTTTTCCTCTTACTTGGCTATTTCTTCACTGCTTCATCTTTATCTTGCCTTTAAATGGCAAAGTTCTTCAAGGTCTAGTCCAAGAAGGTCCATTCACATCATTTTTTACTCTCCTCTAGGCAATTATGTTCATGATTTCAATGACCTATGTGATTTCAAAACTTATATATTGAGTAGATCTCTGTTCTAAATTCCAAATCCATATGTCCAATTTTTAATTACATGTCTCACAGAACCCTAAAGATAAACATGTACAAAACTGAAATCACCTTTTCTGTCCTATACCCACCCTTTCTACCTTCCCAAATCTCTATGCTTTTTAAATCAGAAAATGGCACGTCTGTCTTCTAGCTGCCAAAACTTGAAACAATTTTGTACATCAGTTTCCATATAAAGTTAATCAACCATGCACCTTGATTTCATTTCTTAAACATCTTTCAAATTAATAGGTTATAAGTTCATTATTAACAAAGACCAGGCCGGGCTCGGTGGCTCAGCCTGTAATCCCAGCACTTTGGGAGGTCAAGGCAAGTGGATTGCCTGAGCCTGCGGGTTTGAGACCAGCTCGGGCAAATTGGCTAGACTTCGTCTCTACAATAATCAAAAATTAGCCAGGTGAGATAGTGTGTGCCAGTTCCAGCTACTTGAAAGGCTAAGGCAGAAGGATCGCCGCAGCCAAGCAGGTCAATTCTGGGGTGGCCATGAGTGTGCCACTTGCATTCCAGCCTGGATGACAGAGTGAGACCCCAACTAAAAAAAAAAAAAAAAAGAGCAGAGACCAAATCCCTTTTGTTCATAACTCATAACAGTAAACTTGGTATATCACATGGTGTGTCTATCAGAGAGTGACTACTCAATAAATATTGTGGACTGAATAAACAGATGAATAAATGATGTAATCTGTTCACTTCTTAATATTCTGCTAATGTTCCTCCAATACAAGTTGCCATTATTTCTCGTCTGCACTACCTATCTCAGTTGATTATTGGGCAGTTTAAATGAATGCTAATACATGTAACACACTTGAACAATGACTGGGATATGATAAACCCTCAAAAAATGCTAGGTATCGTCATCACTAGCAGTAGTAGCAAGGGGCTAATAAGGGACATGTGTAAATGCATTGTAACAGATTTTAAGATATAAGTATAAATGCACCGATTTGATTTTATGACAGAGATATTTCCATGAAAATCAGATATTACAAAAAAAAGGTATTTGAAAGTTAAAAGACTATGTGAAAAAGTGAAAACTTCAGGCTGGGCGCGGTGGCTCAAGCCTATAATCCCAGCACTTCGGAAGGCTGAGGTGAGAGGACTGCCTGAGCCCCCGGGTTCGTGACCAGCCTGGGCAACATGGTGAGACCTTGTCTCTACAATAAAATAAAAAAATTAACCGGGCATGGCAGTGTGTGCCTGTAGTTCTGGCTACTTCGAAGGCTGAGGTGGAAGGATCACCTAAGCCCAGCAGGTCAACACTGGGGTGGCCGTGAATGTGCCACTGCACTCCAAGCCTGGGCAACGGAGTGAGACTCCAACTCAAAAAAAAAAGAAAACTTCATACATTGCTGGTGAAAATGTAAAATGATGTGACTACTTTTGAGGGCAATTTGGAAAACAGTTCCTCAAAAGGTTAAATATACAGTTGACATCTGATCCAGAAATCCTACTTGTAGATGTACGAGAGGGAACTCAACAAACCCCGGAATTTACTTATTAAAAATTATGTACTATTTTACATGTTTAAACTGCAGTCACCTTCAAAGTACTCCCTGTTTGATAAAATTATCGAGACACTTTAACCACTCCTCAAAACAGTTCTTGAACTAATCAATTTTGATGCCTTTTAGTTCTATTGTTTTTTGTTTCACCTCTTCCACATCAGCAAGACATTTCCCTTTGAGGAAATTTGTTCATCTGGGGAAACAATAAACAAGTTGCTCACAGAGAGATCAGGTGATTAGGGAGGGTGGGGCATGGGGCTTATGCTGCTTTTGGTCAAAAATTGCTGAACATTCAGCGTGGTGTAGGCAGGTGTGCTTGTAAAACACCCATCATTAAACGGTAAACACATTGAAAGACTCTGGAAAAAAAAAAAAAAAAAGAAATTGAACACAGCCCCTCACAACAATGTTAGCCAGGCCACTGATGTGAATAGGTTCCTAGAACACTTACCTAGCAGGGAAAGCCTGTATTACAAGAGGCTTTCCTTCTGAAAGAGAATTCTGGTGTTTTTTTTTTTTTTTTGGTCTTCCCTCATATATCCAGGATAAAATGAAGATATCTGGCCTCACAAACTTGTACATGAATGTTCACTGCAGCATTATGCACAACAGCCAAAATGTAGAAACAAATCAAATGTCCATCAATTGATACCATATAAAGTAAGCATGTCCCCATAAGAGACGAGATAGACAAGTGGGACCTTATCAAACTGAAAAACTTCTGCAAAGCAATAGAAACCATCAAGAGGGCAGGGAAACAGCCCACAAAATGGGAAAAAAATATTTGCCAACTATATGTCTGACAAAGGCCTAACATCCAGGATCTACAAGGAACTCACACATGCCAAAAAGAAAAAAAACAAACAAAAAACCAAACAGCCCCATTACAAAGTGTGCAAAAGATATGAATAGACATTTCTCAAAAGAAAACATATGAGCAGCCAACAGATAAATGAAAAAATGCAGAGCCTCACTGATCATCAAAGAAATGCATATTAAAACCACACTGAGATACTACATTTCTCCAGTCAGGATGACCATCATCAATAACTCGAAAAACAACAGATGCTGGAGAGGATGCAGGGCAAAGGGAACACTTCTTCACTGTTGTTGGGAGTGTAAACTAATGCAACCTCTGTGGAAAACAGCGTAGCGATTCCTAAAAGATCTAAAAATCGACCTTCCATATGAATCCCCCTACTGGGAATATACCCAGAGGAACTCAAATCACTCTGTGAAAAAGATACCTGCACATGCATTTTTTTGCAGCATTATTCACAATAGCAAAAATATGAAACCAACCATGCTGCCTATTGAAAGAGGACTAGATTTTAAAAAGTGGTACATATACACGATGGAATATTATGCAGCCATAAAGGACACAATTATGAACTTAGCAGCAACTTGGATGGACTTAGTCTATATTACTGAGTGATCTATCACAGAAATAAAGAACTGAGTACCATATGCTCTCACACATAAGCAGATCTTGAACAATTATCATAATACCATAAGAAAAGGATTTGCAGTAGCGGAAAACTGCTGGCGGGGGGTGGGGAACACCTCTTTGACAAGTGTACCTGCAAAATGACCATTTGTATACCTGACCCTGAATTGTACCCTATATTTTTAAAATAAAAATAAAATGGCATGTCCATATACTAGAACATTATTTGACAATAAAAAGTAATAAAGCATTGAAACATGTAATCACATGAATGAACTTTGAAAACATTATACTAAACAGAAGAAGTTAGTCACAGAAGTCAATATATTGTGTGATTCCATTGTAGGGAATGTAAAGAACAGGCAAACCTACAGAATCAGAAAGCCAGTTCGTCCATTAGCCAAGCCTAGGGAATTGGCAGAAATGGAGAGTGAAAGTGAATGGGTATTGGGTTTCTTTTTGAAATGATGAAAACATTCTAATGTGGATTGTGGTGATAGTCCCACAATTTCATGAATATATTTTTTAAAAAAACCATGAAATGGTATGCTTTAAGTGAGTGAATTGTATGGTATGTGAAATATATCTCAAAAAATGTACAGAACTACAAGAAAAGGGAGGAGCGAGAAAACTGCTTTCTTAGGAGACCATTTATCTTGGTTAGTCCTTTCTCAATTCCCTTCTTGACTGTCTTCTGTGTGATTGGTAGATTACAAAAAAGAATAGAAAGTCTAACTTAGTTAAAAGTAAATCAACACTTGAAACCTTTTTAAAACAAATTTGTAATCTACCAATCACACAGAAGATAGCCAAGAAGGGAAAAACCATGAGAAACCTATGCAATCTACTTTATCTTAGCTTGTCTTCTGCCTTAGTCTGTGTTGCTATAAAGAAAGAACTGAGGCTGGGTAATTTATGAAGAAAAAAGGTTTTCTCAGCTCACAGTTCTGCAAGCTGTACAAGAAGCATGGTGTCATCATCTGCTTCTGGTGAGGGCTTCAGGAGGCTTCCACTCATGGCAGAAGGTGAAGGGAAGCCGGTGAGACAGGAAGCAAGCGAGAGAGAAATAGGTGTCAGGCTCTTTTCATCAAACAGTTCTCGAGAGAACTAAGATTGAGAACTGACTTTCTTGAGAAGGGCCCCAAACCACTCATGGGAGATCCTCCCCCAAGATCCAAACACCTCCCACTAGGCCCCACCTCCAACACTGAGGATCAAATTTTAACATGCAACTCAGTGAGGTCAAACAAACCACATCCAAACCCTGGCACCTGCCATGTATTCACTTCTTCCACTGGGCTGTAAATCCTTTCCAGGGGAATGGAAATCTTTCACAACTCAGTTCAGACATCACCTGTGGTTCTTTGTGTACACATAGCAGTGATTTTCCAAGGTAATAACAAGAAAAGGAATTGCTGAGGCAAAGGACACAGCATTTTTAATTTTGATAGAATTATATTAGTTTTCTATTGCTGCTGTAACACATTACCACAAACTTAGTATCTTAAAACAATACAAATTTATTATCTTCGAAGTCTGACATGGATTTCACCGGGCTAAAATCAAGGTGTTGCTATGACTACATTCCTTTCTGGAGGTTCTAGTGAAGAATCTGCTTCCTTGCCTTTTCCAGTTTCTAGGAACTGTACACATTCCTTGGCTCATGGCCCCTTCCTCCATCTTCAAAGCCAGCAACGGCAGGTTGAGTGCTCAAAGCACTTTGACCTTACCATGTCATTATTTCTCTTTCTCTTTCTCTGATTCTGATTCTTTTGACTTTCTCCTCCACTTTTAAGCTCCCTTGAGATTACATTGGCTGCACCTGGATAAGCCAGGATACTCTCCCTATTTTAAGATCAGCTGATTATCTATTTTAATTCCATCTGAAAATTTAATTTTCCTTTGTCATGTGACCCAAAAAAGTATTCACAAGTTCTGAGGATTAGGACATGGACATCTTTGGGTCTGTTGCATTATTCTGCCAAAAACTGTCCAAATTGCTTTTCAAATGTGTATATTATTTCCCCACCCCTCACAAACCCGTTTCCTTGTATTCTTACCCACACTTGTTGTTATTGTTTTAAGATTTTTGCCAACTTAATAAATTAAAAAATGAACCACTCTTAGCCCCCACTCAAAAACAATTTTGGTTGAATGCATCGTGACTATTGTTTTCTTTTGTATTTCTCTGATTACTAGCAAAGTTGAGAATTTTTTCACATGCGTGTTGGCCATGTGTCCTTCCTCTTCTGTGAATTAGTTGATCTTCACTTTACCCCATTTTTCTTTTGAGGTGTCATTTCTGTATTGAGAAGCAAGAGTTTTTAATTTGGTTTTTTCTAAAAGCCATTGTGCAAAATCAGAAGCAAGAAATAAAAAGCTGCTTTTGCAGACTAATTTTTTACTATGTTTTTCTCTTTTCAGATAAAGGTACAAAAATAATGCAGAAAATAAGAATATGGAGGAAACACAGACCTGCAGTTAGTCACTTCTCTCTAGGTCTTAGTTTCTCATTCACACAGTGAGATTTTTGTACTCTATGGCCTCCAAGACTCCTTGCCTGTTCTGATAGATTAGTTTCCAATTAGGAGATAATTAATTATTTCCCTCTAGGTAACTGACTTCTGCTTTACAGAGGATCAGTGAGCTTCTCAACCACATATCTCCCAGGCATATGTCTATTTGACCTGTTCAAATGCCACTCAGTCACTACTCAGAGACTCTGTTTCACCCTGTGGGTATAGGCTGTCTGATTGGCTTGTGATAACAACGGTAGTAGTAACGATTGTCATTACTATTATTATAGGTAATGTTTATAGAGGCCACCATTTATTTTCTAGGCACTATGCCAATGATTAGACATGCACTGTCTCATTACAATGCTCATAAGAGGATGGTGACATTAAAGTACCCATTTCACAAATGAGAATGTTGAGACGTACGAGAGTTGTGTCACCTGCCCATGGTCCCACAGTACATGCCTGGACATGCAATCAAACTGTGTGCAGCCTGGTTCCACCAGTGTATTTTCTACAGAGCATGCAACAACAAGCTAACTAGAGCCCTTTCCATATTTTCATCATGCTAACTTTTAACATAGTTGTCACTGTGTCATTAAAGAAGCTAATCTAGGGCTCTTTTTCATTCTGTATGTAGTTCTAAGCTTAAATGATCTTTCTCTCTTTTTTTTTTTTTTTTAACTGAAGTTTCGATACAGTTCTCAATGTCTGTATTTTGCTTCAACTCAAGATTCATTAAGCAAAATGTCTAAAGACAAGGCTAGGTCTACCTCACTCCCAATAAGGGAAATGCAACTGAGATTAGCCATGGCATCTAATTTTCTGTCTTTCCATTTATGTACACAATCTTACTTGTACCCCACAACTTTAAAATGAAATAAAATAAAATTTTTTAAGAAATTTGTATCTTTCAGGTTTGTTACATAATATCCAGTGGTGGCAAAGGCATGGCAAAAGGGCACCATCACACACCATCACACAGCTTAAACGAGCAGAGCACTTCTGGAGTGTCACTTGGTAGTATCTTTGCAGTATCAAAGTTTAAGTTGCACATACAGTTTATATCAGTTAATTTCTCATTGGAAAATCCATCCTATGTATATAATACATCCCATAGAAATACTATGGAAACACACACACAAACACAAATTACATACACATACTCCCACATATCACATATATGCATTTGTGTGTATATAATTAATAGATGTTTGTAACAGTAAAAAATAAAAACAGTCTAAACTTTATCAATAGGAGAAAAGTGAAACAAATCATATTACTTATAGAATGAAACACTATGCATTAGTTTAAAATAATTAGGTGTATCTATACATTTTGGCACAGGAGATCTCCATGACATGTTCTTAAGTGGAAGAAAGCTGGTTGCAGACTAAGATATACAGTGTGATTCAAGTTATAAGTTTATAACAATCCAATGCCATTATGTGAATTTATTTTTATATATAATATCTGGGTGTGTATTCCTGTACAATTTAAGAAAAACTTGATCTGTAGGGATAGACACCAGTCAATGGTGGTTATTTCTGGAAAGGGAAAGGAATCAATTTGGCTTGAATGTATGGGTTAAAAAGATAATTTCACTTTTTAATCCATATACATCTCTTCTGCTTGGCTATTTTGCAACCAAGAATTACTTTAGTAATTAAAAAAACAAAAAGAAAAAAGAAAGAAAAAAGAAAGAACCAGAAGCTGAAAAAAACCAAAACAAAACCTGGTTTTAGTGGCAACCAGACTAGATCCTCACATTAATGAGTCATAAACAGTAAATCAGATTAAAGCAGCAACCACAGCTAAACTTCTGTCTTCACCATTCTGGAGGGAGGCCATCTTTTAGTAAGTCAACTCTCTCAGGAATGATCTTACAATGGTTTTTAGGCATGAACAAGCCCTAGAATTATACAATGCATAACTCTTCCTGGATTGTTAAAAATGACTTCTTGTGCTAATAAAAAAACTGCATTGCAACAGTGATGGCCCTAAATGTCTGAATAATTTATAGATCACTATAACCATTTTTTGTCAATAAAACCTTGCATGAACAAATTTAATCTATAAGGCAAAGATGATTTCATCTGTAGTTAGCCACCTGAGAGTTTTGTGACACATTTAAATAAAAATATATAGCCCAGACAGCATACTCTTGATTCAGATCACAGATTTCTCTCTCAGATTACTATTTTTATCCTTGGTTCAGCGAGTTGTACCGCTGGAGTAGCAGCCATTCTGGTCATAATGATTTAAAGTGCTCTTCTGATTTAATGGAATAAACTCAATGAGTTATGCCACCAGGGCTTTGCCATTTTTTGGTTTTGTTTTTTTAGATGTACTTTATAATTATGTTAGCTAGTAACTAATAACTTTAGCATTAATTATCAGCTTTTTTTTTTTCCTTTCTGGCCAACACCATTGATTTTCATCTTTACATCCCCAAATAGGTAATTAACAAATTAGAGCTATAAAAAGTATCAGTAAAAATGCCCGTTTTTTTCATTGTTATTTACTTTTCTGTTTTACTTTTACTCTAGCATACATTTATACCAAAGGACTTGTTCCGGGTAATCTGGCTTTTTGACAGTAAATGTATCTTTGCCATTTATGAGAAATTCTGTCTTAAATATTTACTTGTATTACTTTTAGGTATGTCATGCATGGTCTCTGCAAAAAGCAATATGATCATATTTCAAAGAGAGAAAGAGACTCACAGACACATGAGGAGAAGCAGAGAGACTGTGGGCAGACATTAAGTGGCATTAGAGCAGGTCCCATGGATGTATGCCTGGGAGAGACGCTGAGAGCTGCCCATGAATTCTTTGTAAACCAGAGTTTAGTTACCCAGGGAGAAAGTGATCACTACTTACTGGGAGGTGGAGGTGAGAATGTGGGTAAGAATGGGCACCAAGTCAGGGGGCAGAGATTTGTATTCCCTCCAGGTTAAAGGAAGGAAGAAAAAGAGTTCCTATTCAAATTCCAAGGGCCGGCAGCTAGGCAACTAAGAGGCAGAGGAGTGGGCCATATGAACGAGACCAAGTGCTACAACCCCAGATCCTGAGGAGGACGGGTAGGCTTACCGCCAGCAGCTCAGGGATGGTCCATCAGTGTCCCCAGCTCCAGGCTGTCCTTCAAGGCTCCAGTTTGAGGCTGCCCTGCTAGTTCTGTTTAGAGACTCTTCACCATGGTTCCCAACCAGGAACTGGGAGCTCCCAGTGTCCTCTGCAAACACGGCTGCCGTGGTGGCACGCCAGAGTGAAGCACTAAGTCACTGTGTGTGCAGGTGGCATACCTTCTGCTAGGAGTGTCCTCACAGGAGGTGAGGCGTCTGACATTTTAGGTTAGGAATTTTTTTTCTCTTTCCTTTCCTGCAACACATGTTGGGGCCAGTATTTTGTTGCAGCACAATTTAAAGGAAAGAGTTCAAAGCAGGTATCAGTAGACCCAGATTTTAGTCTTGGCTGTCATTCATTCAACCTTTATTGAGTGCCTATTACATTAAATAATTAAGTATAAATAGTATATTTAAATAAGGCCCTGGGGTTATCATATAAGTATAAATAGTATATTGAAGTAAGGCCCTAAAACTTCAGACCAGTAAGGGAGAGACACAGACATTAATCAATTAATCCCACAGGTAAATATATAATTACAAATTATAATCTGTGATGAAGGAAAGCCCTCAGGGATATGAGAATTTATTAGAGTGAGGGTGGAGGAGGGACTACTAGTCTGAGAAGTCTAAGAATGCTTTCTTGGAAAGTGAAGAAATTAGTAAGGATTAACTAGGTGAATGGGAGGGGCACATTCTAGACAGGAGGAATAATAGCTGTGCAAAGACTCTGAGGTAGGAAGAACAATATGTATGGTAGAGAAGAAGGCCCAAGTGGTTGGCACAAGAGAGGAAGACTAACTTAAAGGGAGATTGGAGCACTTTCCGGCAGAGCTCAGCCAGGCTCTTTGTTGATATTGTTGCTGTTAGGTAGAAGCAATCTTCAATTGCCCAACAATATTGTTAATAAGAACATTCTTTGCAACCAAGCACCACAAACTAACCAACCTCTACCGGCCTTTAGATAAAGGGAAGCTCGAGTAGTGAGGCGCGAATGCTATATTACCACAAAGAGCTGATGATGGAACTTGTTTAACCCACAACTCTTCATTCTCCCAAGGGTGGCCAGGCCCACAGTTTATTCTAATATCAACAGTCACCAACTAGTTGAACTCTTTGCATTAGTCAGGCACTGTGTTAAACATGTTACGTGCATTATTCTATTTAACCCTCCCAACAGCCTTAGATGGTTGTTTGTTGATAAATATTCCAGCTCTCTTCCTTCCTGGTTTATGATAGGATTGTTCTTCCTACCTCCTTGAAGTTAGATGTGGCCACGCGACTAGTTTTAGCCAATTCAAAGTGAGGGAAAGCAAGAACGTCATTTTCATGTGGAGGCATTGAATGGCCAGTGTTCAGTTCAACTTGTTCTTTTTTTCATCTGTTCTGATTATGGAAGTGCAAGTCTAGATCAGGTGACTTTTACCTCCCATGGGACATTGAAAATGTCAATGGATAGTTTGGGTTACCACAACTGGGGGAAATAGACGCCAGAGATGCTGCTAAACATTCTTCAATGCACAGGACGGCCCCTTACAACAAAGAATTATCTGACCCCCAAATGGTAATGGTACTGAGGTGAAAACCCTTCGTCTAGATGAAGCCCATATCCCTGAGAAATCACAATGGGAAAATCCCCTCTACTGGCCTGTTTTGAACATGAGCTTGAGTGAAAAACAAACCTCTGTTGTGTTGAACCACTGATCTATGTGAGATGCTTATTACTCCAGCATAAGTGTATCTATTCTGACCAATACGGTTAAATGCAATTATTCCCATTTTATAAATCAGGAATCTGAAACTCAGAGATGTCAAGTACGTTTCCCAAGACCACACAGCTAAGGAGAGCTGGGACATTTATTTAGATAATCTGGGCTCTAAAGCCTATATATTAACAACTCTATTAATGATTAACCAAATGTTAGTCATTCAAGATCCTGTTCATAGACCTCAGGGGAGAATGGCCTTAACCAAGAGCCACTGAACCTTTCCCAAGGAAAGAAGGTGGCCAATGAAATTACCCTTATTTGTCTGATAGCTGTTGGTTGAGAGAATTCAAATAGATGTTGAGAAACAGGTTTAGCTTATAAAACAAGATACTATCTCAATGTTGTAATATTTTTCTTTTGTTTCCCATACTTCCTTGTACACACAAAAAACTTCTTCCTAATCCTAATTCTAGTACCTTGGAGATATTCCATTACCTTGAGGAAAATTAGGATTGGTAGGCACTGTTCATTTGCCAGAGTTTGGGTTCAAAAGTCACTTGTGCCCTGTGCTAGTTACGTTACATTGGTTGTTATTCAACCTCTTCACAACTCAGTTTCCTCATTTGTAAAATTAGATGGAGTAGCAATATTATGACTATTCTCACAACATTGTCAGGGGGATTTAAAGATCTGATATTTACAGTGGTTATCACTTAGTAAGTGTGCTGTAAGCATTTACTAAACATATACAGTTTTTGATGAAGAAATGGAGTGTGAAAAGTAACATACAAAGAACAAAAGCCCTAGTTGCCATCTAAGATGACTTTGTGTCCTAAGTATGCATTTAAAGTGCTGTGGGACGACAGTGGCAGTCAATGTGTTGGAGGGTGGGAAGTTCAGAGAAAGCTATTCAAAGATACTATTGCTTGGCCTAGATGTTGGGGAAAGAATAGGAGATACCAGGTGAATACAGGCGTGGGGCCATGGGTGAGCCTTCCAGAAGAAGGCTAACATAAGCACAGGGCTGAAATACCCAAGAAAACTTAGAAAACTATATTTGCTGTGAACCCCTACCTCACGTCTGCTGCACTGTATTCTATACACCCCCTCTTAGCTCACGTTTGGTATGTTATATAAATTCTTAGCTCACGTTTGATATGTTATATAAATTCTTAGCTCACGTTTGATATGTTATATAAATTCTTAGCTCACGTTTGATATGTTATATAGATTCCTACCTCACATTTACTGAATTTCTGACTCTACCTCAAATCCTGTGAGACTGGGCACGTAATAGGTGCCTGGCAGTGACTGCAATTGTAAAGCTATAATTGCTGTAAAAAACATGTTTGCTATATTTTATAAACTCAGTGGCGCC